>RJWM01018545.1:0-40724 GCA_004363535.1 Dasyprocta punctata
ATAATGCCTGGAAGTAATGTGTCTTTTACTGTAATAAAATTCTCAAAATGTAAACATTCATATTTTTCAACCCCCCTTACTTCCTTTAAGTGATAATAATGGAAAACTGGTAATTTGCTGCTTGACTATTCCAGTTAACCAAAAGCTGTCAAATACATTGCATCAAATGTGTAAAGAGTTATTACAAAAAAGCAGTCAGAAACACAGAAACAAGAGAATTGGCCATACTTACTCAGCTTTATAATTCTCAAAAATTTGGTTGACTCTTGTACTTATTAATTTTCAATAAGTATTTGCCACATACTTTATGTGAAAGGCATTATAAACATTCAAGAATATAAAGATAATCTTCGCTCACTCATTCATTCATTGATTAGCTGATTTATTCAAGAAATATTTACTGAGTACCTATACTGTCCCAGACATCGAATGGTTAACTGATATACATTATCAACCATATAAGGCAGTTGGGGAGATAAGACTTAGGTATACATACCTAAATATAGAATATTATGTTAGAAGCTGGTAAAATATATGGAAAGAGTTTTTTTATTTGGTGACTGTATTAATACTATTTGTATACTTGTTTGCCTATTTGCTGTTTCATCAACCTGATAAATTACTTTTTCTTTATATTCTTTTATGGTTCTGCCTTGAATAAAGTTGGCATAGAGTACCTTTAAAATTTTATTTCTTGGGCAAAATTATTTCTACAAATATCACTCTTGCTTTTTGAGAGTACTCTAGCACACTTATTCAAAACTTACCTAAAGTTTCAAAATGTGCTCCATTCTCTAAATTTGGTGAAAAAAAATATTAACCTCAACTATGCCTTTTACAAGTTTATAGGATTTGCTCATATAAAACAAGCTCCATTTCTTACTTTCCTATAAAACAACCCCTTTTAAGTCATTTAATGAAAGTTACTTCTTAAATTCTACTGAATATAATTTAATCTTTCTTGGATGATCACAATAGGATGTTAATGGTGGATCAGAGTCATTTTTGTCAGTAGCTGTGGGTACAGAATACAGAACACATTAAAATTGGATTAGGTTAAATTGATGGCAGAACTGGGTCATTTCCAAAATGTTTCCTTCTCAAATATATCAACTTCTTACTTGTTACTTTTTCTTTCTCTCTAAATTAAATAAAATATGTGCAAATTATACCTTGATTTATTTAGATGCACAAAAATCAGAATTCATTTTGACTAAAGATTAAAACACATATTTTTATATTTCATATACTTTTAATTAATTTTGTAACAACAGAAAGCAAAGTACTTACGTTTGCTGCACCAAGAAGTATTAATGTAGGCCCAAGACCTATTGTATATATTGATCTGAGCATTACTGACACAAGAAACGGCCGGATGCCCACAGGCTTGGAGAAGAAAAACAGCACAGAGGTGCAGATCGCAACTGCTATCCAAAGAAAGACTGAGAACAAGGGAGAAAGTGTACCTGTGAAATGTAGGAAAGGTTTCTTTTTACAAAGAGCAAAACTAGGAAATGCTTAAATATTTACAGTTCTACTTTGCAACTTACAGCAAGTCAAACCATAGTGTGCCGAATTTCAAAACAAGCCCATTCTAAACATTTTTTTTAATTCTGAGAAAATGTCTTTGAATACATTACTCATTATTACATTTTGAGAAAGTTAGTAAATTAATTTTCGACTCCTTGAATGCTCACTAGTTAATGCCTCACATTAAGTCTGAAAATTGTGTGCCTTTCTTACCAATGAAGCGATTTGCTGAACACTTTGGATAGACTCATCTTACTGGAGAACATTAGTCCCAAATTTGATTAATGACCATTAGAGGTAAAACTAAATCATGTAAAATCAGTTATTTTTTTCAGTGAACTTCATGCTCTGGCTTGTTTCATTATTATCAAGTTTCCATGCTATCTACTTCCTTAAAAAAATCCAGCATGTAGAACACCTACCATATTTCACTGAAAATAAGACTGGGTTTTATATTAATTTTTGCTCCAAAAGATAAAATGGGGCTTATTTTCAGGGGAAGTCTTATTCTTTTCATGCACAACAATCTACATTTATTCACTTATGAGTTTATAAAAATTATATTTATGTATGTACAAAATCTACATTTATTCAAATATAGTTGTGCTATGTTCTTCTAGAACATTGTCGAACCCTCCAAACCTTGAATTCCAGCCCGTATCTCTTGCAACTCTGTGGAACCATTGGCCCCAGTCTCTCATGTCCAGCAACAGAGCTCTTCTAAAATGAGCGCTTCCTGGCCACACAGCCTGCTCATGGTGCACTGGCAACACTGCTGCCAGTGACTTCGTCCCATGAATTCTTCCCCCAAGTCACCACCTCTTGCAGGTGAGGCTTCGCAAAGTTTCCATTAAGTCAAGTGTTAATTGAAGACTTTTGAGACAGGAGAGGCAACCATAATGATGACAGCTAAGAGTGATGTTCCAGGAGCCAGGGATATAGCTCAGTGGCACAAGCACCTGTCTGGCAAGTGTGAGGTCATGAGTTTGAACCCCGGTACAAAAAAAAAAAAAAGAATGTTCCACACAAATTGATGTGAAGCTTCAGGCACCACAATCCAAAAAACATTCCTTTATTTCACAGAAGTGTGTTAAGTACAATAGTTATAACACACAATATATTGAATTATGAAGATTCATAGTAGACACAACCGCGTCCATTCATTATCAAGTGCATATGGTTATTCAGGCTTTGTGTCTGTAATCGGTCATTTGGCAAGAAGTCTCAGGTTCCTCTGTTTCCATAGGCATTTCTCTCTCATCCAAAGGCATCCACTTGGGTATTTGCAAATACTTAATATTATCATTTATTTTGAGTATTAATAGCAATAGTATTTATTTAAATCTAATTCTATATTAATTTTAATTTATAATTCAATACATCCACTGTATATTGCAATGGATGTACTAAATGCAACTCTCTGGATGACCACCTTAACTGGGGCTTATTTTGGGGCAAGGCTTACATTACCAAAAATTATTTTCCAGTTACATTTTATTTTGGGGGGAAAAGTGGTAGTCTTTATAAGACTTCACAATTTAACCTATGTGTATCTGTATGAAAGTCAACTCAAATTCTGAAAATATACGTTGTTATTTAATTATTAGAAAAGTTCTAGACATTAAAAAATGAACTTCATGTCAAACACAATTTTTATAAACTGCCTCCAAATCATTTAAAAGTATATTTCTTTTAAAAGGAAGTGCACGCAATGGCATGTTTTAGAAATTGGTCCAGATATATATTTTCCCAGCAACTTTCCTGAAACCATGAAATGGGGTACATTTTGGAGAAGGCCTATATAATAATTTTCTAGAAAGGATAGGTATATCAATATTATTATATGAAGAAAACAGCTCCATTGTTTTAAAAACAACTGCGAAATAAAATTGCTTCGCCTCAAAAAAAATAAAGTCATACAATGCAGTGACATTTGCGTGAGCATGCAGAATCAAGGAATCATCCCCTGAGCTCCCTCTGAAGGTCATGCATGCTGGATCTGCAGAGTGGATTAAGGCGGATCATATTCGGGCTGACTGAATCAGCTCTGGGACCTCAAAATCATGTCTATAGGGTGACATAGTCAGAGGAAAGCAAAATGGATATGTTCCACAGCTTCCTTTGACAAATATTCTGTAACAATTCTTATTCTTTGGGCCACACTATTTTTATCATTCCTAAAATTTAGTTCTGGATGTGAAACACCCTGAGTGCTTTGAGGTGCAGAGGTTGAATATCATCAAAAACTCTGGGATTACCCGTATTCCTTTAATGAATTCTGTACAGACCTTAGTTCAAAGTGAGTTCTACCGTAATAAACCTCAAAAAAAAAAAAAAAAAGATTCTGTTAGATGTTTACAACAAATATAAAAAAATCAAATATTGCATGGAGTTTAGACATTTATTTTGAAATATTTGTTCTTATCATGCTATCTCTTGCTATAGTTTGGTGATAATGTGAGTATGTCCCCCCCTCAAACTTCACATGCTAGAGTCATGGTCCCAATGTGACAGTATCAGGGTGGCAGCATCTTTAAGAGGAAGGGCCTACTGCAAAGCAATTAAGTCACAGGGGTTCTACCCTTGGGAAGGGATTGATGCAGCTACCACAGGACACAGCTAGTTCTCTTGAGAGCAGGTTGTTATAACGTGAGGCCATCCCACCCGCATGGTCCCTTCTCCACCCAGCTATTTCCCTTTCTGCTTCCCATCACGTTGTGACAGCCAGAAGAGGCCTTACTAGGGGCTGTACAGGTGGAGCCTCCCAATCTACACTTTCAGCCTCCATGAGCCAAATAAGCTTCTTGTTTTAATAAACTATGCGATATTTTGTTATAGCCACATAAAATGGACTAATACATCTTTGAAATTAAACATTAGAAGGAGAGATCTGACCTGCTTCCTCATTAAATTTGTGACCTTCAAAGATTAATTTGGGGATAGGGAAACAAAAGGGGTAAACTACTCAGAAATTGCTTTCAACTTCTGAAAATGCTGACAAAATACAGATCTAGTCATGACAATTTTGATGTTGGCTTGTAAGCATTCAATATCTACCAAAATATGGCCTAACCAAAAACTAGCTTGGCTTCATAGATCTCAAAGAACCAGAGAGAAAAATGCCTTCAGTATTTCTCATTCTTACTGGGACTTGGGCCTCCATCAGAAAGTAAATTCTGTAACGGTGAAGGCCATGTGTGGGCCAGTCACAGGATCTGTCTTGCAGTGATATTTATCTATTAAGTAAATAAACAAAAGCATGCTGTGTAGATTCACCTCGCATAAGGAGCTAATTCTTTATTTACAAGTTCCCAAAGTTGTAGAGCTTCATTTTTTAATTGCATGTTAAAGTTACCAATATCTTCAAGGCACATTTAACAATTTTCGGCCACTTATGTGACTCTTCAGTATAATTTACAAGCAATGTCTTGGTGTGACTTTCCAAAGGTGTCAGATTAGGCACGGATGGTCACACTGTGCTGTATCATTAATACCTGATTAAATAATGGTGTCCTAATTCTTCTCCAAACAGTATCTGGCTTGCTGAGATTTCCTCTTGATTATATGTGAAATTATACCCATGCACTTCGGGGTTTGCTCCCTTTGTAGAAATAACTCAAAGTGTGTCTAGCACAGTATCTTGCACACAGTTTAATGGTAAATATATTTGTGAAATGAATACATAAACCTAAAATTTATTTTAAAAGACTGACAATGGTATCTGTAATTATCTTCAGTAAGAATGATCATATTGGTTGTGATCTAAAAAGGCAATGCTAAAAGAAGAAATTAAAATCTCTGACAAATTCTAAAACAAATAGCACAGATTTTCAGAATCGATGCTTACCCATTAAGGGAAAATATTTTCCTCTTCTTAATACTTCACATTTTTACCACTTTTCTATGAGAAGCATGCATTACATTTATGATGGAAAAACAGTTCTAGAAATCTCTCTGTACTTCTTTAAATCTTAAAAAATAGGAAGTTCATCTTGTATAAAGGAAAATTCAGACAGCCAAATTGGAAACTTCAGTTCACGTAATCGAACTCTGCTGTCTACCTCATGCTGATCTGTTTAGCATTTAGAAAATGCTGTTTCTTCTCTGTCTTTCTCCATTCCTCTGCCTCCCCCACAGCCTCCTAAGACTCTCCTGTTTCCTCCACCTGGGTCCAGCTAAAATAAACATCCATCCATAAGGCCATGGGTGGTCCTCAGTCTTGTACCATTCTCATTTCTTTGTCCTTTACCCAAACTGTGAGCTTCTTGAGGACAAGGACAGCTTTACTAATCTTCATATCTCTGAGGCTTCACGGGATGCCTGGCACATCAGGTGTGGCCCCATCAGTGCTCATTAAATTGACTGAATTGAAATCATCTTGAAGAAACTTATTTCCTTTAACATAAAGCGCATGTGGGGGAAAAGACTTACACCTGAAACTTGCAAACGTAGTTTTAAAAAGCATTAGTTATCTTTATACAAGAAATTCCAATTGCATCACTTTTCTCCCCCTGCCTTTGCCAAGTGACATGCACGGCAGACAGTTGGCCCGGCAATCATTAGAGACACCTCAGCCTCGACAGCTGCTGCGTGGCCTGGGAAGGAAAGGAGATCTACTATCCCCAGTGTAAAGTTAGAGGTGCCCTCCAAATTAGTCCTCTGAGAATCAGCTCCCCCTTAAGTATTTTTTTTTAAATCATACAACAGCACTCTGGTTGGTGGGGGACACTACCCTCTCAGTTGATACTGTAATCCATGTGGAACCCAGACATTTGGGCATGAGAAATTCCTTGTGGCTCAGGTGTTACTGGGCTGCAAAACATACTCAGAGAAAGAAAGCACACACAGCCAATTCCCTTGAAATCCCTCTGCACATTTTTAAATCTTAGGAAGTAGGAAGTCCTTCTTGTAGAAAGGAAAATTCAGACAACCAAATTGGAAACTTCAGTTCATATAATCGAACTCTGCTGTCTACCTCATTCTGATTTGCGAACTGAAAAGTCCATGCTAAATTGAATCCGCGCCCTCTCTGTCTCTTTGGTCTCCGTGACGCTGGAGAGCATACTTCAGGGTCTCAGGTTAGAAAGGGTGGCACGTGTTAGCAAGAGGTTGGTGCTGACCCAAGACTTACCAACGGATTTCAACATCAACTCCTGCACTCAGAATTATGTGAACCCAGGGTTCAACAGAATCCTTATATTTATTTATTTTCTTTTTAAATATATTTTCAAAGATCTTCAAGACTTACGTAGTAGTGGCAAAAATAACACAAAAATTCCATGTACCCTTCACCTAGATTTCCTAAATGCCAACATTACAGTGATTAGTATCAGGAAATTCACATTGATAGACCATGTTTATCTAATCTACCTGACCAAAGTTCCTCAATGCCCAATTAACATCCATCTCCTGGGCCAGTGCCACACACTGCATTTCATTATCATGTCTCTCTAGTCTTTCAATTTGGATAGTTCTTTACTCTGCCTTTCACGAGCTTGATGCCTCTGCGAAGTAATGGCCGAGTGTTACGTAGAATGTTCCTCTTTCGGGGTTTGTCTGAAATTTCCTCTTTATTCATTCTGTTTGGCAAATTATGTCTTCCTCAGCGCACCATGCCGGGGCACACGGCACTGCTTTGTCCTGTTACTGACAACAGTGAGGTTGATTACTTGAAGTCACTTCACTTTAAAGTTACTTTTGTAATTGGGAAGGATATGGTGAGAGACAGACTTATGACCATGCTGATCTCCCATTTTTCACCATGTTTATCTCCCGTTTTTCACCATATTTTTTCATGACATAGTCGCCCCTCAATTTTAGCCTCCATAGGTGATTCTTACTATTGTGATGTTTGTCTAACAGAGACATTCTATCTCCTTCACTCGTTCTACACTTTATTACCTGGAATACTACTGTACAGAAGAGCTCTCTGTTCTCACTGTCGCTGTGCGTTTCTGAATTCCTATTTTACTCTGAGTCATAATGCAATCCTGTCAACATTTTTCTTCCTTGAAATTTTCCCAGCTTTGGCTATTGGGAAGCCTCGCAAGTTGGATCTTGTGTTGTTACATGTTCCCATCATTTTTTTTTTTGAGCATTTCTTAGAGGACTTTTAGTCTTGCAGTCCATCTTCAAATGACTTCAAGGTGCTTCTAGATTGTAGTTTTTTAGCTTATTCAAAAAATAAAAATCCAATATGAAAGAATTTTCTATCGCTAGCACAGAATTTTCCTTCTCCAGACAGGTCTGATGGCCAATTGTATTTACTGGCCTTGACTTTGTTCCTTCAGCTTTCCTAGTGTGCAGCTGAGGTTTGGAGGCCAGGCTCACCCTGAACAGAAGTTTAGCTTTATTCGTGGAGTGATAATCAAATATTCCAGCCAGAACTATATGCAGAATCCAGACACATCTTGGGGTTCTATACTGCCAATATAGCAGTTCATGCCTACCCTTCTCCTCACGCACAACACCTACACTCACATGCCCTAAGATTAAACCACTACCCTGGCTACTACTGCTAACTCCTATTCAAGAGGTCTTTCATAAGAGTAATGTCTCATCTGCACTGGTGGTGGAACACTATGTTTTCCAGTCTTGTGCTTTTGGTTCTAATTCATTTGGAAGCAGGGAACCTACTCCAAACTGTCCGAGCTATGTATTCTTGAATCCCTGTTCAAGAATCAGTTATATTAGCAACACCCAGTGAGCTCATTAAAATGTATACATTTCTGGACTGTATTCTGAGTCACTGGGAAAAATTTAAAGCTTAACTTTTTTTACCAAATGCTGAAAAGGTACTAGAATGAAGACCTCACTTTACAGGTTGTCAGGCAGTGAAGTAAAATTATACATGTGAAGGGTTCATCATTTTGCCAGGGCCAATCTAACTGATTAGCAACATCAGCTGCTGCTACTCTCAATATTGCTATGATAACTATTATTAGTCAGGCTGGTAATAAAAATGCATCAGGTGTTTTGCTTCCTCCTGAATAAGAGCCACTGTCCGGAGGGATGGCATTTCCTGTCACCACTGTATTTCATGTGCAGTAGGTGGCAGCAGAAGTTACACATGACTCTGGTCATGTAAGGGATCCTGTGGAAAGGAACCCAGGGAAAATTAGGTCCTGTATAAAGGGGTATCTGCTATCTAAGCTTTCACTCAGTTATCAATGGAGAAAGGTACTAGATTACACACAAATGGGTTAGTCTTCTCTTCTGAGCTCTGCCATTTTGGGCATCATCTGTCAAATGAAGGTTTGATATTAAATGATTTCCAATGTTGCATCCATCTCTGAAGACTTTATGTTTCCATTAACTAGGACTCTGCAATCTATCCTCTGCATTCTGTGAGCAGATGATTGTAATTTATCATTTTATGCTGGACTTTTCTCCTCACAAGAGTTTCATTCCTCTGGGCCAGGAGTTCATCATTAAATAAGGCTAAAAGGAAAGAGGAAGTTGTTTCCACTTCCTGGTGCACAATGGATGAACAAATGTTTGCTATGTTTTTTACTACTCTTTCATTCACACATTCATTCCACTGCCAAATAGTCTCCTACCACTGGCAGGCCTTCCCAAAACAGCAAACTATATTCATGATCACTCAACTGCAGCTAAAGGTGAAGCCTTTGATATCTACATTACCCACCATGGACTTGGAATAGAGTAGACTGCTCTCAAAGTTCCATGTTTCTGCTCACCTCCAGTTCATTTGAAATAGGCTTCAATACTTGTTGCTCTCTGCATACCAGAGGCTTTCCCTGATAATATGAATATTTACCTTGTACCAATAGCTGCTAAACTGTATCCAGTGTCTTAGGCATTATCCTATCTAAATGCTTCTCCTCTAGCATATCATTAAATCCACATGATATTCCCACAAACAGATGAGATGCAAAAGCACTCTATGTTTGGTCTTTTAAGAATCTCCATACTGATTTTGATAGTGGCTGCGCTAGTTTACATTCCCACTAACAAAGTAGGAGGGTTTTCCTTTATCCCTCACCAAGCATTTATTATTTTTTGCATTCTTGATGAACACTATTCTGACTGGGGTGAGATGGAATCTAAACGTACTTTTAATTTGCATTTCTCTGGAGGCAAATATTCTTTTCATATACTTTTTGAATCTAAATGTACTTTTAATTTGCATTTCTCTGGAGGCAAATATTCTTTTCATATCCTTTTTGACCACTTGAAGTTCTTTTGAGAAGTGTCTATTCAGCTTGTTTACACAGATTTCTTATTGGATTGATTGCTTTTTTTAAATTTCTTTATATGTTCTTGATATTAATCCTTTATCAGAAGAGTAACTAGCAAAGATTTTCTCCCAGTGGGTTGTCTTTACTCTGCCTCTTGTTTTTTATGCTGTATGGGAGTTTTTTAATTTGATATAGTCTCATTTGTTGACTCTTGATTTTGTTTCCCATAGTTTTAGAGCCCTGTTGAGGAAGTCTTCGTGCTGATGGCTTCAAGTGTTTTCCTTATGCTGCTTTCCAGCCACTTGAATGTTTCTGGCTTTATATCTAAGTCTTGATTCATTTTGATTTGATTTTAGGAAAGAGCTAGGGATCTACTTTCAATGTTCTGTATGTGGCTCTCCAGTTATATCAGTATCATTTGTTAAATAGACTTTTATTTTCTCCAGCATATGTTTTTGTCCCCTCAAAAAACTATATGACTGTGAGTGTTTGGGTTTGATTCTGCATCTTTTATTATATCCCACTGGTCTACACTTCTGTTTTTGTGCCAGTGCCATGTTGTTTTTGTTATTATGGCTTTATAATATAGGCTAAAGTCACACATACCTAAGTTACAGTAGCACAATTCACAATAGCTATGCTGTGGAAACAGCCTAGATGTCCATCCCCAGATGAATGGATAAAGAAAACATGGTACATATACACAGTGAACTATTACTGAGTCATACAAAGGACACAATCATGTTATTTGCAGGAAATCAGAAGGCACCAGCACTATCATATTGAATGAAATTAGTCAGATTCACAAAGTTAAATATTGCATGTTTTCTCTTGTATGAGAAACCTAAAACATACATGAAATTAATAAGTAACTAAAACAAAGGAGAGAGGACAGGAAACCAGAAGGTAGAGTTCTGGAAACAGGCATGAGGACAAGTGTGCAGTGGGCAGAAAAGGAGGGAGATTAAAATTTAGATATGACAAATGCACATACACCAAATTCCCCCAAAAAAACCCATTATCATACAATACTAACATGCACTAAGAAAATGAAATGCACTTTATGGTTATTATTATCTGATTTCTGTCATATTTTTCTCCCATTCTTTCCACGTCCATTCCAAAGTAACTTACCTGAATGTGTCCCGAACATGTAACATATTTTCCCATGTACTTTGCCAAATTTATCCAAACATATTTCCCAAAGTCCCATCCTCCAGAATATTTTTACTGTATTTTCCACTTTAATTACAGTGTTATAATTTCTCTAGCTTTTGCTTTTGTAAACCCTCATGAATTATTAGCTTAATCATACTAATCTCAGGATTAATATTCTTTATTCTATATTATTATATTCTGTCCTATGTTGCACACATTGAGATAGTAACACAAAATGTTTTGGGTCACAGGAATTAGGCAGAAGTAATAACTTTTCATCACTTTATTTGCCAATATATATTGTAGCTGTAAGGGGGATCCTGGATATGAGCTTTTTATACAAGATTACATCTATTTTCCAAAGTTTTCTGTCTATATTACCTACTATCATACTTCATTTTTAATAAACATAGAGAAAACTATTTAACAAGAATTAAATTTTAGCAATTTCAAAGTTCTGCACAGTTAAGGAATTCATTTAGATTCCCTTGTAATTTTCAGAACCTTAAGACAGATTATTTGAAGAGAGACAGCACTTGCCTTCATCTCCATCATCCCCAAATGGGTAGAAGAGAGCCACCGCTAGATTGATGAACACAGCGAGGTTGAAGGAGATGCTGCCCCAGAGGGAGATATGCCTCGAGAACCAGAACAGAGCAGGGTTGTCTAGGAAGCAAAAAGAGCAAAGGAACAGAACAGAGAATAAAATTATACCAGTGCATGAGCCTTCCTGAAATAACACTGCACGAACTGCAGTTCTGTAAACCATTATAGTAAGAGCATTGACTATGATTTATTTTAGAGAGTTTATTAAAAATTATCAGAACCATGGCAGGTTATGTTTGGTTCCTTGTTTCATCCTTTAGGTTGTTTATACTGACATTGCTGTAGAAGGTGAGTGGTTCAGCAACTGCTGAGAGTGGTCATAAACAGTGGTTCTGTAATAATCTTCTCTATTCTATCCCCTGGGCAGATTATGAGGGAGAACAGTTTAGTGGGCAACTAGGTTCCTTTTTAACGGAATGGCACATATACCTCTACAATTTGATAATATTGACAACTGGTCTCACTGTCATGACTCAAAAGTCAAATTAAAAAATTAAAGCTCCTAATGTAGAACTATCTCTAATGAAAATTCTTATGGCACAATCATAGTTACCTTAACACTAAGGGATAATAACATTACAAGAGAATTAGTGATTTATAATAGTATCTACATTTCAAAAGGCAATGCTTCCTAACAACATGTTGGGTTTAAGCACCAGAAGAAAGGGAAATCTCCAGTAAGATTATCAGTAAGTAGGGGAGGTATTTCTGATATTTACAGAAAAGGGACTCCATGTCTGTCACCAGAAATAAATTAGTAAATGCATATACTGACTAATTTACATAAACTGAAAATCAGTTCCTTCCATCTCTCCTAAATTAGTAAACAGATCTGTAATGCATATCAGTTCTATTAGAAGCCAAGTTCATCAGCCTGCCCTGGGCACACAAATGACTTCGTCAGGTTTTCTTTATTCTCTAACTTTTAATATTTTAACATCAGTATTAAAATGTTGGTGTTAAAGGGGAGGGGGCAGCACATTCATTCCAAACAAAAGTGGTAAACTTTTTGGATATTGCAGTAGTCACTGGGAAAAAATACCTGACACCCACAATTTAAAGGAGGAGAGTTATATTAGTCTCACAGTTTCTAGGGGTTTTAGTCCATGGTTGGCTGGCTCCAAGGCAGAAATGCATGTGGAAGGGCTTAATGGAGGAAAGCAAATCAACCCATGGCAGCCAGGAGTCAGAGTAGGGAGGAGCCAGGGACAAGAATATATCCTTCTAGGTCACACCACAAATGGTCCACCTCCAACCAGGCCCCATCTCTGAACAGAGGAGATTTCAGAAGATATTTTAGATCTAAACCATAACAGATATGCCCTCTGAATCTCAACCTCGACTCTGCTGTCTATTTACAAACTGCAGTTTTTACTATATTTCTGCTGGAATGGAATGTTTCTCATTGGAAGAAGTTACAATTAGCCATGGCATTTGACTAATGAGTAATAAATGATAAATGTCTGTGTGTCCATTATTTCTGAATTAGGAGTTCTTATTTTTAAAAAGCAGACTAATAAGAGAAGATTAGAAGATGCTGATACCTATATTCATAACAAGTCCTCACTATAAACCAACCAAATGAAGTAGAGTCACCTATAACCTCATAATAAGCTGCTTCCAAATTTTCAAGTAAATGTACACTGGAAATAACTTTAAGATTTATTTCTTGTTAAACACGTAACAAAATACTCCCCCCCCCCAAAAAAAGGTGCAGATCTGAAAGCACTACTTCATTATTTACTTTGATTTGCAGGGGTGGGAGGGCTCTCAACATAAATGTATGTTTTTCAGATGTCCTAAATAAAATTATGAGTCTTTATATTTATTTTGAACGCCCAAAATTTTCACCAAATTTCAGAGGTTCTCTATGATAAAATGTTAAGGGACAGTAATTTCTCTCTTGACTTTTTTCAAACTTTCTGCTAAGAAAGCCAAAAATGCATGCCACAGTCTTATATCCAAAGATGGTGTCTTTCAAGCTGCACTCAAATTCTTATAAGATAATCATTAAAGTTCCTAGAAAACTAGAATGATGAACCACTGTTGAATAAGGGCATTGTGAATGTGTGCCTGCATGCCTGGGAAACTTCTCCAAAATACAGGAAAGACCTAAACTTCTCCAAAAGAGAGCAAAGCTCAACACTTTGCTCCTGTCAATTAAAAAGCAAAGCAGAAAGAAAGAAAGAAAAAAAAAAACCCAAAGTATCTCCTGTCTCAGAAAATAAATTAAATTTATTTCAAATTTCATAAATTACAAAATTTAAAACTCAACGTTTCCAAATGGATTAGAAAGTTAAATTATAAGTAGTGAGAGCTGTATTATGATGATTTTTAATTGTAAAGTTATTATATTGTTCCCTTTGAATACCAGAGTGTTACAATGTTTAGCTTGCTTGATTTGGAGAGTTAAAGATACATTAAAGAGTGGCATTGAGAAGAACACAGACCCATCAACTCAATCACAGGACGCTGGTGCCCGTGTCTTCCCACCCTATTCACTCAATGTGAAGACCAGTTGGGCCTTCACAGGGTTCAGACCTGCAACTGTCCAACACTTGACACATAGTTACAAACTGTAGTTCATGATATGTATGTAACACTTCAATGCCTAGTGATCCATTTATGGCACATTCATAACAATGAAACATAATGGCTGGGTACGGAGGCACACACTCCTAATCCCAGCACTCAGGAAGCTGAGGTAGGAGGATCACTGTGAGTTCGAGGCCAGCCTGGGCTACACAGTGAGTTTGAGGCCAACCTGAACTACATAGTGAGACCCTGTCTCAATTTAAAAAAAGGGGTGGGAAGACAATGAAATGTTTTGTCTTCAAATTCTTGTTCCCTGGATTTTCCTAGGTAACTTATACGAATTTCATGCAAAATTTCAATCCTTGGCAGAAACGGGTTAAAAATAGGTTCCTCACTAACAGGTGGTGTAATTACTCAGGGTTTTCTGTTTTCATTAAGCTGCAGGTGTCACAACTCCACTTGTAGACTGAGCTTACACTCTTTTTTTTTTTTTTTTTTTTTTGCGGCACTGGGGATTGAACTCACAACCTCGCGCCTGCCATGGCAGGCGCTTAAGGCACTGAGCCAAACTCCCAGCCCTGGTTTTTTGAGGCAGGGTCGCACTAGGTAGCTCAGGCCAGCCTTGCGCTCGCGTTGTAGCCCAAGCCGGCCTCGAACTCACAACGCTCCGCCTACCTCAGCCTCCCGAGTGCTGGGATTAAAGACATGCGCCACCACGCCCGGCCTGAGCTTACGCTCTTAAACTTACAAGTGATTTCAGTAACATCAGACAGGCAAGAAATTAAAAGGAATTCAAATGAATTGGCATGATGTGTTCCAAAGTTCCAATTTATCTACCACTAAGCACAAACCCCACCATTTCAGTTTATTGTACTTACTCCTGATTTTCTTCTGCCACTTCATTTCATTGTAGAGATCTTCTGATTGCTGGAAAAAGTCATTCACTTTACTTCCTTGTTCATCCCTTTCTGTTGTATTGAACACTCGGCATTTGGACTCTCGAGTGAGGAATTCACATATATTGGGAACAGGAAAAACTATTTGTTCCATAGTCCTGTCATGTCGAACAATCTGAAAACATTAATTTGCATTCACTTTTAGTCTTTTGAACATCTCAGTCTTACATTATGTTTTGTTTTTATTTGTATTTATTTATTTATTTATTTTTATTTTTTTGTGGCACCGGGTATCAAACTCACGACCTTGCTCCTGTCAGACAGGCACTTAAAACATTGAGCCAAACTCCTGGCCCTAGTTTTTTTGAGGCAGGGTCGCACTATGTAGCTCAGACCCGCCTTGCACTCGCGTTATAGCCCAAGATGGCCTCGAACTCACCACACTCCTCCTACCTCAGTCTCCCGAGTGCTGGGATTAAAGGCATGCGCCACCATGCCCAGCTTATGTTTTGTTTTTAGCATGAGCTAACTAACTGATAATATATTATGAATCCTATTACCAAAAAAAGTGCCAGGTTGAAATACCTAAAATATCCTTTACTGTCCTACTTTGCATTTTTCTTTACATAAGAGATATTAATTGTTGAGCATATCATAAACACCATACCTGATTATAAAGAAACAAACTTTAAATCGTTCTTTCTCTCTGGGTTAGCATTAGACGTTTGCTGGCTATTTTCATTTTCATGAAGTACATCAGAGACCTCTAATGATCTTATTTAGCAAGTAACTGACAGAGTAGCCCTAAATCTAACACTTAACCATACTGGTATCTCATTCTGAGTCTGTTCTTCCTATGAGGGTCACTGGGTAGTAAGTGATACATTCAGCATTATGTATCCCAAGTCCCACAGAGAAACGTGTCTCATATCATTAAAACGTGCTACTCATAGCAAAACATTTTTGTAGGTATAACATTCACTTAAGCATATACTCATACATAATATTATTTTCAGCTTCCTTTATTTGATGTTGGTGGCCATTTAACTTCAAACAAAATAGACTGGATATTTTCAAATAGCTTCCTACATAAAAAAGATCTGTAGCTAAACTTCAAGGTTCCTATCAGGTTCCTAGCAATCACTAAGGACTGGTCTAACCCAGAGGAGTTATCTGATGTCCTTTCACCATTGACTGGTGTAGTGGTGGCCATGTGACACAGTTCTAGAAAACAAGGCATAAGAAGAAATCTCTTGGGGTAGAAGTCAAGGGAAAAGGCTTTCAGACAAGACTGTGACCCTGATAAAGGCAGAGAGCCTCATGAGATCAATAAAAGAATAATAGCAAAAACTCAAATACACAAAAACAAAAGTTCTTCCTGCTTGCTCAGAATAAACAGTAGTATAAATGTGTGATTCCTGAACCTCTGGCAGCCATTTTGCAACCCCAAGATGAGATATCATCAGTATGACTAGGGACCAAATAGAAAATGTTTACGGATATCGCTGAATCAATTATAGAACTACTGGTACCTCCAGACTACCTGTGAGATAATAAAACATTTATTCTTCAAATAACTGTCAGTCAGGTGTTCTGTTAAACCTGTAACAGTATTCTAAATGATTTGTTATATATCAAAACTATACACAAAAATATTGAGCTAAGCAAGATGAAATTTTATAGTGGTAAATAACAATTCCTACACCTGTTTAAAAAATGAATTACATAAAATATTGGGTATGATAGGCAGCCTGATAAAAGTCTTTTTAAAAGTCTGCTTGAGGCCAGGGATATAGCTCAGCAGTATAAGTGCCTGCCTGGCAAGCGCGAGGTCCTGAGTTTGATTTCTGGTACCAAAAAAAAAAAAAAAAAAAAGCCTGTTTGAGCCAACAGTGTCAAACATTAACAAAACTACTCGGGGTACATGAAAGTCACAGATTCTTGATTATTATAATTCAAACTATTCAGTCCCTTCATGAAATGTCATGTTCAATTCTGGCTGTCACATTTTACAAAGGGTATTGTCTTTGGGGCTTCCTGAAGGAAATGGGAATATGTTAGCTGCAAAAAGCCAAACACGGTAAATTTTCCACACATTATGCAACAAATGCTGATTCAATCTTTAGGTGGGGCACTTGGGAAAATTCAAAGTGAAAAAAAAAAAAAAACCCAACACAAGTCCTAATCTGTAAAAGCTTGAAATTTAGTGACCATGATGGTTCTTTAAACGTTAAAGCTGTCCTAATTGGGAGGGGAGAAAATGTTCTGAGCCATAGGTAAACAATAAAACACGCCGGTATGAACTCTTTGTTTAAAGCTGCCTTTTATTGGAATGGCTCCAAATTCAATCCATTTCCTTCTGAAGAAGTGAGATGTCTATCAAAGGAATTTAAAGCAAAAGCAGGATCATCCCAGGGAAACTCCTTCTTGGATGGCTGATTAGACATAAAACCCTTTCTATTTCCCACGCCTGTGAAGTCTCTATTTTACAGACAAGCTATTATTTTCATTAATACCAATTCTGTAGTTATATTCCAGACACACTGTTCAGTTTTGGAAATACAAAGATAATAGAGGCCAATTCCTGCCTCAAACTGGGTACGAGGGGCATACAAATGCTGCTGCTGACATTCCAATCGGATGAGTGTTAAACTAACGGGTCCACCCAACTGTGGGCGGAACACAGCGAGTAGAAACGCCTGGCGGAAGCGGGGAGGCCTCCTTGAGCGCCATGTGGGCTGCTGGGGATGAGCATAAGAATCGGTCAGCGTGAAGGATTTACCTCACCAGCCCAGACCATTCCTTTGAATTCTTGATTGCTGTACTGAATTGATTTCATAGATGTCTCCAACTCATTGCAAATTTAGTTGATCTGAAAATAGTCTGTAAAATAATGTTTCTGTCTAGTGATGTCAGAATTCCTTCTCTCCCAGGATTCCCATACATAACACTAACTTCTGTCCACTTACTCAAAGTAGTAGCTCAGAGAACACCCTGCCCCACACCAGTTCCCTGATGGCACAGGGGTACTTAGATTGGATGTCAAATGTCCCCCAGGGGTCCATGTGTTACAGGCTGTTGGGAGGAGCTGGAACCTCTGGGAAACGGGAGCTCACGGAATTTCCTTAGGTCACTAAAATCATGCCTTTGGAGGGTAACATGGGACCTTGGTCTCTTTCTCTCCCCCCTTTTTGTCCTGGTGGATGAGATGAGTGGTTTTGCTCTATAACGTATGGCCTCACTACAGGCTGAAAAGTAGTTGGTCCATCTAGTCATGGGCTGGAACCTCTACAATCATAAGCCAAGATAGACCTTTTGTCTTTATAATTATCCCAGGTATTTTGTTACAGTAACATCAAAGCTGACTAATACAATGTACAATCCAAAATCAAGCCCTGCCCCCTTCTCTCTCTCTCTCTCTCTCTCTATATATATATATATATAATGTGTATATAATAATGTATATGTAATGCACACATATAATTTACATAGAGTATGCATTATATATGTATGTGTGTATGTATATGGTATAGGTATTTATATATGCATGTATTTTCTCATGTAGCCAGCAAGCAGAGTTGTTTTGATAACAGTCCTTCCCTTCCTATGCTAATTTACTCCTCATTTGCTTCTATCTGAAGTCCTCTGTCTCTTCAATCGTACAGAGAAACTTGTACTCAATCTTTAATATGTTCTTAAGGGCAGTCATGTCTATGAAAATCTATCCTGAAATTCACCATGAAAAATTAATCGCTGTGTTCTCTACATTTCCTTGGCCTTTTTAAAACAGTTACCATACAGAATTGTCCTCTGCAGTGTGAGCGGCTTGAGAGCAAGTGTTCAGGAAACATTAACTGCATGCAAGTGTTTACAGCGATCTCTCTCCTCACTGCTGATAATTGGGAAAATCACAAACAGCTGCCTCCATCTCTTTTGGGTATGAACAAAACCCTTCTTCTGCCCACTCTCCCTGCTATTTACTCCCTGATCTCTTCTGACCTACTAGCTTTGCACTTTGTGTCTTGGGAGGGACTTTCCTTAGGACTCCCATGGTTTGTGACCTTTCTGTATTAATTCCTCGGGCCTCCTGACTTTGTGGGCTTCCCAGTTCCTATGTAGCTGATGCACTCAACAGCACTGGCTGCCAGTCTGGGCCTTGGGTTTCACTAGACCAAGTTTGACACCAAAGCTGTGGTAGTGTTAATTCTTATAAACCTGAGTAAGAGTTCCATTTTGTGACCCAAGGTGATAATGCCAAAAGATTTGGCAAAGTACACAGCAAGGTATAGCAATTACATAATCTTAGAGTACTGATGGCCGTCATTTATCCTACTGAAAGCTAAAAAAAAAAAAATCTGCCACACTGAGTGAATGTATGACTGTAAATCAGGACTGACAAGCATCAAGTACTCTGCGCAGTTCTGCCTGATTAGTTCTGCCAAGTAGTGTCAAAATGATACCACAGTTAGTAAATGACAGCCAGATGGGCCTCCCAATACATAATGCTAAGTCCATCTTGACTCCCACCTCCAGAACTGCCTCTGGCCATTGAATAATGTCTCATTTATGGGGTGAAGGAGTCAACTGCTACATGTTGAAAATAGAAACCGTTGAAGCATCCCAAGTTTATGACATCAATATGAAAACTTCATCAGTGCCTTCTATGTTTTCTAAACTTTCTTCTCTTTTTTCCTTTTCTTTTTTTAAGAGTACATGCTTGCAGTACACAGTGACTACACTCATTGTGGGGAACTGGTGTACGTACAGAACACATCTCAATTCTTTTTCTACCCCTTCCCCCTTCCCTTCACTTCTTCTCTTCTCTCTCCTTTCCTAGTCGCCTTCCTTTTGAGTACTTTCTTAAAGACACACAGAGATCTCAGTCAGAAAAAGCTTTCCAAAAAAAATTAAAAAAAAAAACTTTTCTTGAATGATGGCTTCTATAATAATTTTCTGTCTTTAAACATCATTATTCTGCAATGATCATTTCTAGGATCAAAACAATGGCAACGAAATCACTCTGTTAGATTTTTTTTTAATTACATATAGTCTGGTGTGGAAAAAAAAGGAAAGGCAACTTTCAAAGATATGCACCTCATTTTCTTATATATCATCTGTCAGCACACACAGTATGTTGCAGTTTAAATCACGCAATGCTAGCTTATTGCTTTAAGAAAAAAAAATAAGGAACATGGTGTCAAATAGAAAGTAGGCATATTTTTTCCCAGTTGGTGTCTTTTAAGGAATAATGGACGGTTACCTCAATCTGTGCAGTGTGGTTGGCATAATACTTTAAGGCTTCATCTCCTTCTTCTGGCTCGGATCCTGGTTTGAGCATCTGCTGTAACAGTTTGTTGTGGCGGGCCAGCTGAAGGGGGAAAGGGAAAAAGGGCTTAGGTCTTTGATTCCTCTTTCTTGGCATCAGACTCTGAAATTTCATGGTTCACTTGTACACACAGCTTCCCAGTCCTGTGGTTAATGGCAATCAAGTTATATCTTAGGAAAATATATCTACTTTTGATAGGCATAAATATTCAAGTCATAAAGATCAGTCACTAATACTTTTGATTAAAGTTATATCAGGAAGAAGAAATGTTCAAGGTGTTACGGACATAAGTGATATTTTCTATTAAAAAATTTAAACTCCACACACATAGAACACAACTTGATCAACAGTGCCATAGATCTGTCAGTAATGAAAACTATATAAAGGGCAGCTTCCCCTATCTACATAAATAGGTCTGCATTGCAGAACAGCTTCCATTATCGCATCTAACCAAAGGTCTTCATTAGTAATTTGTACTAAATGCCTATACTTCTGCATCTTAGTAAGTCAAAACTGGCACTTTACGGGTAGAGACATCAATTTTATTGAAATCGAAACTGGGTATTTAAAAAAACAAAAATTTCATCAAATTGTTTTAAACTGCTGTGGGTAGAAATGATCCCTCTTATCTGAACATCTAAGGCACTTGTTGGCTGGTTCTCTCTCTCTCTGTAGATAATTAATACATGTTGCCTTCAGATGTCTCTTTTATGATTGTCTTGAACAATGCTTGAAACCTTGCAATGTCATTAACCCTTCAAATGTTCTCTTTATGCTTCAAGTCCCCAGGGGCTTCTAGGGACAACTCTTCTGCCACATAATTCTTTTACTCTCAGCACAATGCCTCTTCTCTTACTCTGTGCCAGCCATGATTCTAAGCAAGTTAAATGTATGATCTCATTTGATACTACTGAGAAATCCTGAGTAGGCATTGTCCCCCATTTTACAGTTGAAAAAACTGAGGCACAGGGAACCTGTGTATAACAACAGAGCCAGAAATTGGTAGAGCAAGTTTATTTGTTTTGTTTTGTTTTGTTTTTTGCAGCACTGGGGATCAAACTTGCAACCTCGCGCCTGCCACATAGGCGCTTAAGCCATTGAGCTAAACTCCTGGCCCTAGTTTTTTGAGGCAGGGTTGCACTATGTAGCCCATGCCAGCCTTGAACTCACAACGCTTCACCTACCTCAGCTTCCCGAGTGCTGGGATTACAGGCGTGCGCCACCATGCCCGGCTTTGGAGCAAGTATTGAACTCAGACAATGTAGCTCCAGAAGTCAGTCAACTTCATAGAGCAACAAACAAGTTTTTCTACTATTCATGAAATCTTAGCAAAAATTGTGACTTTGAAGAATAGAGATAAATTTTAAGCAATAATCTGGAATCTATGAAACCAAATGAACACTATCCTTGGAAGCAATAATTTGGTGAGCTAAATATTCATCTTGCTCTAGAACAAATTACTTTTGAAACCATTATTTTAGAATTGGTTTGCAGCGTCATTTATAAATCACTCACACAAGTCTTTTCTTGTTTTTCATACTTGATCAAATGTGAATTATATCAATTCTTATTACAAACCATAGGAATGAAATGTAACTTGTAGGTGTTTTGAAAAAACCTAAGCATCTTTCAAAGGGTAAAATTATTGTAATCATTCAGATACATTAACAATGGGCAATAAGTGACCAGTTCTCAAACATAAAACTGGCATGATTTGTTACAAATTGGATCTAAAGCACAAGAGAAAAGGAAAAGTTATATGCCCCCAAAATCTCAAGGGTTGAAGGCTTGCTCCTCATGTGACGGCATTACTGGGAAATAGTGGAACTTTTAGGAGGCAGAGTCCAGCAAGATGATGTTAGATCATTGGGTGTATGACCTTGAAGGGTATATTTAGATCCTGGCCCCTTCTTCTCTTTCTTTCTTTCTTTTTTTTATTTCCAGGCCACCATGAGGAGAACAGCTCTGTTCTACCACATACTCCCCAGCATGATGTGCAGCCTCACTACAAGCTCAAAGCAATGGAACCACACAACCATCGATTGCAACCTCTGCAACTGTGAGCCAAAAGAAATCTTTACTCTTTTCAAAGTGTATCTCAAGTATTTTGTCACAGCAATGAAATTTTGACTAACACATATGGCCCTAAAATTATCAACCTGTGCAACTGATTAGAACTGTTACTAAAGAAAAATGCAAAGAGATACACGTTTAGTGAAAGAAAATCATGACTCTTAAGTTTGGACACCCAAGAACTTTCAATGTCACACAAGGAACAGGTTGTTGAATACGTTTGTTGAATGTTCTGGGTAGAGATGACAGAGCCATACATTTGTGGGTCACCAATGTTACACAAAAATTATAAGCATGGAGTTTATTCGCTTTCCTTTGTGTTTCAGACCTACCCATCATGAATACCCACTTGAGATACACCAAGCACCTACACTAGGCATCAACAGACCATGCTAAAACACCATATGGAGTCAATAATACTAAAGTTTCATGTTGCCAAATCAAAACAAAGTTGTGTGAACTTTTGAGAAATCAGAAGAGAGACAGTAGCCAAATTCTCAAACAGGCCAGTTTCAGTGGGCATGAAAATAAAGTTTTCTCTGCTTGAATCCTGAATCTGATGGCAACTTCATCTTGAGAAATAGTTACTTTTCTATTGCCAATTACTGCTTTACATAGAAAGTAAATTTAAATGACCAATCCACTCTTTGCCCTTTATTTATGTTTTCTCCATCCCTTTTCTGACCAAGCAAGCTCATCAAAACACTTATTCTACTTTATGGAATGAAGTGTTTCTTGCTTCTAGAATATCAGTAGAGTAAATCAGGATCTTTAAATTTATCATAATTTGTTTTCCTGACAACAGTACACAGCTGATAATTAAAATTATGAATCTTAGTGAAATTGTCCTAAAAATGAGCTTAAAACAAGAAAAGGGTTCCATGGAACTGAAAAACATCAGCAAAGGAGTCCGAAGACATTGGGTCAGCAAGGTAGGAACAAAACCAGTAAGATCAAGTGTGCTGGCTGTCAAGTGAAGAAAGATTTTAAGACAGAGGAACGATCATTTGTGACAAATGCTACAGCTAAGTCAAATCAAACGAAGGCTCCCAAGTGTTCTGTTTAGCAACTTTAAAGTCACTGATAAGCTTAATAACAGCAGTTTCAGGCAGTGGTGGACACAATATAGTTTCATTGTAGTGAGATTTTTTGTTTTTGTTTTGTTTTGTTTTTTTCAATAAAAATTTGAGGAGAGAAGGTAGAAGCAGTGAATGTGAGCACAGCCAACTCTTAAGAGACCGTTGCTGTCAGGGGAGCCAAGAAATACAGTGGTTAGCTGACAAGGACTAGGGTACAAAGAAGATTTTAAAAAAAAAACATAGGGAATGTGTTTATTTGATTTTGAGAGAAAAGGAGGAACCATTGCTAGAGCAATGTCTGGTCTAGGTGAGGGTAGAAAGGTCCAGTGGAGAGGTGGAAGAGTTCGTCTCAGAAAGAAATGCGACCTCAGTGACAGCAGAGAACAGGGGCACAGACTCAAGCGGGTGGGTGGTTGTGACCATGGGAACACGGAGAAGGTATTTTCTGGTTACTGCGATTTGCTCACAAGGAGGATGCAAGGAGAGGTGCTGGCTATATGATGAAGAGCAGGTCTGAAACAGGAAGGAAAGTGAATAGACTCGGGAAACACAGCAGCACTGCCAGGAAGCTACGGGTCTCCTCGGTCAGAGTAAGCGTCTGTGAGGCTCTCTCTGGTGACACTCAGCTGTCTGGGAACAGGCATGGAGTAGGCAGAAGGATGTAATGAATGAGACTTGTGCTTGAGGCCACGAATGCCCCAAAATAGATACGTAGGAACTAAGGGTCTGTGCGAGGAATTAAGACAGGATCAGGGAATCAAAGCTGAATGAAGAAGCCAGTGAAGCCAGGAAGGATAATGAAAAGACATTACAATCAATACACTGTAGCTTCTAATGTGTTTTTTTTTAAAGTGTAGAATTGGAAGAGCTCAGAGGAGGTGCTAGTTGGGAAGAACTAGTCAGAGCGGGACTGAGATAAAGCAGGTGCAGCCACTGATAATGATTTGGTTTCAGAGGAGCCCAAAGGGCTCTCATCTAACTTCTCATACCTCCTCTGACCCACGGTCTTCTCTCACCTGGAATACCAGGCCGCCTTTTAACTGGTTACCCCATTCCATCCTGTGCTCTGGAGTTTGGCTGCAATACAAGAGCTGCAGTGATTCTTCTGGTCGGATCCTATTTCTTTCTTAGTCAGAATCCTCTTACAGTTGCCATCTCATTTAGAGAGGCAGCCCATCCTCACCATGGCTCCACTGCCGTCCTGACTTCCACTCCCACCACTCTCCCCACAGATGGTTCAGGCATGTGATTCCCAACTGTTCCTTCAACCTAAGCAGTGTGCTTCCATCTCAGGGTTTTGGCAGTGGCTGTTCCGTTCTGTCTGAATGCTCTTCCTCTAGACACCTACATGGTTTTCTCTCTGACTTCCCGCAGCTCTCCAATCCAATATCGTCTCACTGGTAACCACACTTTAGAAGACTGGCCACCGCCTCCCCTGCCACATCTAATCCCGTTTCCTGCTTCTTTTTCTCTGCAGCACACAGGATGATCCAACACAGTACACTTCATAACTGACCTGCTTATGAATCCTCTCCTTTCAGAATAGAGGCTTGGACACAATTTTCATTTGTTCCATTTGCTGCTCTATTTCCAAGGCTTAGGACAGTGGCTGGCACATGCAAGGTGTTTTTAAATCAAAGTTATGTATCAGAACTCTTTAAGGCTTAAATAGTTGATAGCTTCCCAAGGGGAAATGATAATTTGCACAATTTCTCATAAATTTATTTATTAAAAAGTTTTGACTGCTTTTAGTCACTTTGTGGCATTAAAATTACTTCAATTGTTTTAAAAAACTAATAATGCTATTCTATGTGACAATTAAAAGTAAAGAAACCTAAACGATCAATTTTCTTTTAGCATTTTTGCTTAGCAGAAACATTTTAGGCCCTTTCTTTTTCCTGCACTCTCAATGAGACAACTCTACATTTGTTTCATTGCAGATATAAAGATGCCTAAACAGAAAAAAACCAGCATCCGAAGTAGCAACACCATTTACTATTATTATTATGTGCTTTGGAAAGCAAAGATAAAAACACCTGGTAGGTGTTTCTGGAAAAGTCTAGCATATCCCTGGAGAGTTGTCACAATAAGAAATCTAATTTAAATCCTCATTAAAACCCAAAAAAAACGACTAGTGAAGATATTCAAGGACCACATTTTATGAATCCAACTTGACAACTAACAGATTCTCACAACTGAACTTGAAATTAGCTGATGTCACTATACTATGTGATCCAGCAAACCAATCAATAATCAATATTGGTAATAATGAGAGTCTAAACCTGGATAACTTCCTTGAATGGTAAAAGCAAGTGAAGTTTTAAATGGGAAACCTCTGTGTCCTGGAAGTACTTGCAATCCACAACAGCCTTTATTAGCCAAGACAGTAGCAATTGTTTAATATATGGAATACAGATGGTGCCTATATTTGGCCTATTCAGTACATGGTGCCAAAGAATTTGGCCAAGAATAACACTTATTGGGTCATGATTATAAAAAAAAATAGCCTGAGATAATTTATCAACTATCATAATCACTGTGGTTTTATTAAATGTCTTCCAAAGCCCCATGTGTTAAAGGCTTGGTCCCCAGCCCCAGTTGCCACTGAAAGACAGAGGAACTTTATGGGAGAGCCTTGTGGGAGGTCTCCCAGTCAGTAGGAGGGCATGCTCCAGGAGAGGATAGTGGGGCCCCACTCCTGTTTCCTTCTTGTCTTTAGTGTCCCAGTCAGTAGGTAAACAGACTTTTCTCTGCCACGTGATCTGCAGTGTGATGTTTTTCTGCCTTACCACACACACAAAGCGAAGTGATCAACTGGTCATAGACTGGAACCTTCAAAGCCATGAGCCAAAATAAACCTTCCTCTTTATAAGTTGATTATCTCAGGTATTTGCTGCAGTAATAAAAGCTAAGCAACACCATCATATTAAAGTTTTATAAGAAAATGCAATGTGGTACATGGGTATATGGGATCGACAGCAGTGGTGTCTGCACAGAGGATTACTGCTAAGAAGAGGACAGAAACTTGGCCACTATTTGTTTGGGAAGGATCATTATTAGTCATGATGCATTTGTAATTTTGTTAAATATATGTACAATACTAAATAGGAATAAAAACATGTGTATGCACACACTCATAAGATGTACACATCCATCTAGATATAAATCTTTTATGCAAACACATATAAAGTGCAACAGGATCTCTAAAGAACATCATGGCTTTTTTCTATTCCAAGAGTTGGGAATAAAGATGACAGACTCAGGCTATGCATTTTTGTTGGCATCTTTTACTGAAATATTTTACATTTATCTTCTCATTAGGATTTTAATGTTCCTTTCGCTAGGGTTCAAGTAAGGATGGAGAAAAAAAACCCAAGAAATTGTACTTCAATGATATTCAACAATAATTATGCCTTAGTACTTCTTATCTGTGAATTTTTTTTCATGTTGTGTTCTACTTTTATTAATTGGTAAAACTGTGACAGAGCAATT
Source organism: Dasyprocta punctata (assembly GCA_004363535.1). NCBI lineage: Eukaryota > Metazoa > Chordata > Mammalia > Rodentia > Dasyproctidae > Dasyprocta > Dasyprocta punctata. The sequence continues at coordinate 26,897 of RJWM01018545.1, forward strand.
GGCTTCCCCAAGATCACAAAGTGAGCTGGAGCCTTAAGTCCGAGTAATTGCCTTATGTGTTTAGATTAATAATTGTGCGATGCTTTCATACCAAACACCTTTCCTGTTTAAAGCAGAGAAAAATCATCAAAAGGGTGTATAAACTAAGGTTTTTACCTAGTCTCACATGAAAATTCCATTTTTAAAACATCTACATTTTTGTTTCTGATTGTGTGATCCTGCTATGTGCAAAACTACAGTGAGGTTACTGAGAGAAGGACAATGTATTTTATTCTTTTAAGCAAACTATTTTCCAGAAGCTGGAGGAATTTAAATAGTTATACCTGTGTGACTAAGACAAGGTACAGTGAGGGTAGAATCACAAGGAATTATATTTGATTTGGTGATACTAGGGGAAGAATCACATGCAAAGAGCATCTGATAAAAGTTTTAAAGAATGGGTCAAATATCCCCAGGTAAAAGAAGAAATGAGAGGACAGCATGAGGATGACATTCGGCATAGAGAAAGTGATGCATGAGAACAAGGCATGGACAACGGTGGTCTGAGTTGGACTACACAGGAAATTGGGAGCCAGGCAATAAATTCTCGTGCGAGTTCTAATAGAGAATACTGCTGTGGGTTGAAATGTACCCAAACCAAACCAAAAAGATACTCACATCCTAACTCCCTGACCTATGAATGTGACCTTATACAGAAACAGGACCTTTGCAGATGTAACCAGGTTAAAATGAGGTTATAGGGGCCTGGAGTTTGGCTCAGTGGCTTAAGTGCCTGTCTGGAAGGCACGAGGCTGTGAGTTTGATCCCCAGTGCCACAAAATAAATAAATAAAAATAAAATGAGGTTATACTGATTAGGGTGGAGTTGATCCATTAACTAGTTTCATGAAAGAAGAGGAAAATATGGGCTCAGACAGGCACATAAGGAAGGCACCATGTAATGATGGGCGTGACTGAGGGGATACAAGTTTCAGGCTTGGTGAGTATTGCTGGTCAACCCCAGAAACTGGGAGAAGACAAGGAAGGACCCTTTTTCTTGAGCCTTCACAGGGAGTGCGTCTTGCCTGACGTGGGACTTCCAGCCTCCAGAGGTGGGACAGTAAGCATTTGCTGTCATGAGCTACCAAGTGTGCAGTAATCTGTTAGTCCTAGCAAACCAATATAAATACAAACCATAAAAAGCTGTTTCTCTCTTAACCATGGCAAGACAAAAAACGAAATTCTCCTCCCCATTACTTTCCCTTTTCTTGAAAAGGAAAGTATGGATTAAAGGGGATCCATTTGGGAATGGTGCCATCTGTCTACAGCAACTCTCAGTACTGTAAGGTCCTTTATAAAGAACACGAACCAAAGAAGAAATAACTTTTCTTCTGGAATATTAATGCCATAATTACCATTCTGTTAGGAGCAGGGTCAAAGTCATGTTATGAAGATGCAAAGGGCTTTCTTACATGAGACTGAGCTGTGTAGTCTCAGTAAGGAACTCTTCACACGGCAGGGGGAATCTGCACTTAGGCACTTTAGAAGGAAATCAGCTCCAGGCATTCCCAGGAGAGAGCAGCAGGTCCTCCCCACCTCCAGGCAGCACCCGCCCGGGCAGCAGCAAAGCCACGTTAGATCCAGCGGTGAGTCCGAGGTCAAACCATACAGTGACGGACAGAGGGCAAGTACTCTTCTCAAGGAGGAAATTGCAGTTTCCCCAAAGAGATGGGTGAGGACATTTGAGAGCTGAGGGGCAAGGACAATATAGGGGAGCAAATAGGAAAGAGTATTAAAGATGGGCTTACAGAAAGCAGATAAAGGCACTGATTTCAAACCCAACAGTATAATGCAATGGGTTGGCTGGATAAAGTAGCTAAGCTCAGCATTTCTTTTTTAAAAAAAAATTCTTATACTTTTATTCTTTCTTAAACATCCTTGCTTGAAACCGCTTTTGATATTATTTTGAGCACATTTTGGATTATGATTGGAATAGAAAAAGAAAGAAACAACACTTCTCTGGAGTTCTACAGTAGTACTCGAGGATGCAAAGCGAAGGGTTCAGTGGATGCATAACTGTGAGGAAACTGTGTCAATGGACAGGAAAGAGAAGAGAAGGGGCAAACACGAGGGGACATAGGATTTGACAATCGGGAAAAGAGCAGAACTTCTGAGTATGCTGCAAGGCAGTTACAGAGAACTCAGGGACCACTGGACCCAAAGGAAAGTACGAAATCTCAGGATGGATTTTTCTCATTATCCCCCCATCTAAAGCTAAGGGGAAGTAAGAATTGGTCCCTTGCCTCCTGCTAGCAGAAGTGAACGAGACCCTGAAATGCCAGCATCATTCTAAGCTATAGCATCTTTATATAAGAAGTTTTGAAAAACATTACTATAAATTTCATTTACCTAATACCTAAAAGAAATCCACTATAGTTTTTTGACATCTGTTAAATATGTCCATCAAAGCCATGGCCAAACTAAGACAAAGATATGTGCAACATGACGGGATTCAATGGAATTAAATGATTTAAAGAAAACCAATGCCTGAATTTCAGATGACTTAGACTCCTATTCATTAGGGTCTGACTTAAATTACAGTAATAAAATTGATTTTTAAAAATCCCACCAGTTCCTTATAAATTAAAATGAAGCACAGAATCAAATGTTGTCAAAGGATTTTTTTCTTTAAAACATACAAGAAAAATATACACAGAGAGTCTTACGGTAAATGTACTGAATATACTTTTCAAAACTAAATTGGAATTGAAATCAGAAATAACAAATGCACTCCATTTTTAAAAACTAGGTATTTATCACTCATAGCTTCTGATTTCTAAGCCCATTTAACTCTTGAAAAGATTCTTGCACTGTAAAATGACAAAATTAGCCGGGCGTAGTGGCGCACGCCTTTAATCCCAGCACTCGGGAGGCTGAAGTAGGTGGAGCGTTGTGAGTTCGAGGCCGGCTTGGGCTACAATGCGAGCGCAAGGCTGGCCTGAGCTACACAGTGCGACCCTGACTCAAAAAACCAGGGCCGGGAGTTTGGCTCAGTGGCTTAAGTGCCTGCCCTGGCAGGCGTGAGGCTGTGAGTTCGATCCCCCCCCCAAAAAAGACAAAATTATTTTAATCTCATAAAGGAAAAATTAGTTGCAAAGGTTTATATGATTATACATAATATATAATAAATATATTAACTCATAAAATTGTTCATAAGTTTATTTTAGGTAAACAAAATTACCTTCTAAAACAAGCCTTTTATGTATAATAAAACAAATTCATTCTTTGGTTCCAGTTTTAACTAAAACATGTCATATCCTCTCTGACTTCAAGACTTCAGAAGGTACTTATTTAGAATTTTATTAAATACTTGTCATTTCAACGACAAATTTTTACTATTTTGTATTTTTCATGCAAAATTTAATGAAACATAATGCTTAATTGTGTCTGACATTAAGGTAAGAATGTAGATCAATATTTTCTGAATGACTAAAATTTTTATGTATGTAGGTCATCTTATTTGAAATCTGTATTTCACAACAGTATCTTAAATTTGTCATTGAGGTAGAGTCCTTTTCAGAACACTTAAAATATTTTAGAGTGAGAAAGCAAGAAAAGAAACTAATTCTACATGATAAGTGGGGTTATTCAAAGCACAGATAAATGTTAATATGCAAAAAAGATAGCAAATCATCTCTGGAAACCCCCCAGAAAATGTATACTTGGAATCTTTGCTTTTGTTCTGTAGAATTGATAAGAGAGACACATTTTTTGACCTTATTTCTCTTTGATGTAACTAAAGACAAGTCTTTGAAATTTTTGGGTCTCACTATTCAACTCAGGAAGTATTTTCTTCAGATGCAGAGATGAGAGGATAATACTACCTGAGCTATTTCTTCAAGCATTCAGAAATAAACATTCTTGATATTGCTCATATTATGCTGAAGTTATTCCCATCTATCACTCCCTCAGGTTTCTCCAAATGAGATCTGGGAAATAGTAACAAAGCACAAGGATCATTCTCCATAATAATTGAGAAAGTGACGCAGAAGCCTGAAATATTCCATATTTGACATCAGTCTTCCCTTGCCTAGACAATAACCCCGGAAGGACATGGATCTGTTTTCTTTACTGCTGTATCCCATGTCCAGCACAAAATAGTTACTTAATTAACATTTATTGAATGGATGGAAGGACAGATGAATGAATGACACAGAACACTGATTTGTTTGCTTGTTAGTTTAGTTTTTAGAGGTATGTACATTTAACTTTCCAAAAGAGATTGATATTTGGAAGACGATGAATTGCCATATTCTATGTAAATGTGCAAAATGTTTCAGTTCAGACTTCTGGAACAAACTAATCACTTACAACAGGGAAGAAAATAAGAAGGATGAATTACTTATCTCTTCAAAAGCATTCCAATTCTTTCACTGTTTCTAGTGATTTTTTTTTTTTTGTTATCTTTTACAGCAAACACCATGAGATGAAGAAAGGTATCTTTTGGGGGGCCTCTGACCTATTGAAATAGTTTTTTGTGGTCAGCTGGGAAAACTTAAGAGAAATGTTGCTCTCACAGTAATTGCTGAAGTGAGTGGGCTTATCTAGACTGAGGGACTATTTCTGGTTCTGCCACTGACCTTTTATGGCAACACGTTGAAGTCACTTGACCTTTTAACGCATAATTTGCCTAGTTGTGAAATAGCTATAATACCTACAATAATACATTAAAATGAATTACTGGAGGATCTCTGCAGCTAATGCTCCTTAGGTTTCTTAACCTACCAGACTCAGTGAAGAGCACATGGCCCCCCTCATCCTGTCCTCTACGCTACACTCTTCTAAGAATGAGTCAATCGCTTTTTGGTTGCTTATAGGCCTGACAAAGCCACTTTAAAGTGGGTTAATTAAAGGCTTAAATTTATAATGATGAGTTCCACAACAATTCTCCCACTGCCAGAGTGTGCAGGAATCCTGTCTGAAATGTACAAATTAGCCAGATGTAAAATCGGGGGTAGAATATGCAACGGCAAGAAGAAACACTATGAGATAATTTTCAGGAACTTAAAGCTCAATTGCTTGAAAGCATCTCAACTGCAGTTTTCTTCAGCTTTCTATTTCTGCCTTACGACAGACTGAGACATATCATGTCACCGCTTTTTCTATGTTGAACTGTCTAGCAGTTGGTATAAAAAAAAAAAAAAAAGGTCAGCTTTTGTTTGATACAGTGGTTTTTAAAGACAGAGAATTACTGCTCAAATGAACTTCTGCATTTCAAAGGCATCCCTAATAAAGGAGGAAATGAAGTGGCAAGGTTGAATCTCAACGTTAAGCAAGGATTCAGCTCAGTGGAATCAAACTGAAAAGAGACAAGGAAGTTTGAACAGATGCATTTTGTTAACTTGTTCACTGGATGAACTCCAACACCCTTTTAAATGTTATCTAATCAGTTACAAGTTAAATGACCCATGTTGCAATTGAAAAGACCAAGATAGGGCACCAAAGGAAAGAAGGAAGGAAAGAGAAAAGTTAGGGATAAATTCATTTAGAAAAACTTATTTAGCTCTCTTAAGAAAATATATAGCTAACTGATAAAAAAGACAAATATACTGGTATTGAACATAAACATATAGGTATGATGGACAAAGGTATTGTCTGCATTATAAATTCTTTTGCTGTTCTGTAATTAGGTCATGAAGTATCTAGAAATGAGACATTATATAGTCAGATCCATAAGGTACTTTAAGTTCAATACTAACATAATATAAAGTCCATCTTCTACCAAACCAATACCAGAAAAAAAAAAAACCTCTTATAATTTAAGCCACCATGAGCTAATATACTGATTAATATATGCCTTATATTTTTAATCTAAAACATTTAATGAGCCCCTGGGATGTGCCAAGTAACACTCTCGATATTGGGGTTATAAAAGAAACAAAACAGACAAAAGCTCCTGCCCTCAAAGAACTGACTTCTATTGGTCGGCAGACACAAGCAAACAAATATATACTCTATCAAAATGTGCAGGTGCTAAGTGGAGGTGCAGAGGACCGGAGTGGTGATTAGATAACATTTAAAAGGGTGTTGGATATCATCGAATGAACATAATCAGGGGTGGCGGCTGTCGCTTAAGTCAAATGGTCTGAGATCATCTTAACAGAAACTTACAAGGCAGAACAAGCAGCAAGTTCAAAGACACAAAAAGATTAGGGTTCTGAGCTTCCAAGTACATTCATGAGACCAGTGTGGCACAAGCAGAGAAAAGTAAAGAGGTTAAGAAGCACCAGACAATCGGTCATACTGAGAGGCTCCCGAAGACAACACAAGACTTTTTTTTTGGCTAGAAATTGTAAGTGTCAGAAGGTGTTGAACAGAAAGCGGATATAATCTGCATTAGATTTTTAGGGGTTCACTGCGTTAGAGAAGACATGAAGGAATGCACAGGTGAAGAGGAGCAGGAAGAAAAGTTGGAGGACTATGGCAAGTACTTTATTGACGTTCACCTGTGAGAGTTACGGTGATGTTCAGGTGAGACACAATACTGACACAACGTTAGTACTTAATAAATATGAGCCACGATAATAATTTTAAAAAGAGCACTGAGGACCATAATCAGAGAGTCTCCTAAGCCAGGAGAGGGACTGCACAGCCCAGTTCAGCAGAAGTTACTGAATCGCCGAGTAAGGAAACAGACACCATCGGCTGGCATTTTAGAACAATTCTTTGAGTTTCTGTGCTGAGTGGGTTGAAAAGGGATTTAAATGGAGACAGAGAGGAGAGGCTGCTGCATCTGTGTGCACAAGAGCTGATGGGGACTGCAGGAGGAAACGGGCAGGAAGAGCAAAGGAGAGAGGGCACCTCAGGGGACGTGCAAGGGGACACAGCTTCTTCTAGTTCCGTGACTCCTTAGATAACGTGTCACTTGCAAAGAGAGGGTTCACGGTGTCACCAGAGAGAAACAGAGGAGGGTTTTAAGATAAAGTTCCCCTGCCCCCAGTATACCTCTGATCACAACCTTTGGGAAAGGGAAATGTCAGGACCCGGACAAGCTAAGCAGGGCCCAGCTGCCTGCCACCGCCTGCACCCAAAGCACTCAGCCTTTCTCGATAGGATACGTGTATTTAAATTATGATTTTGGAACACTTCTTCCTTATCTCACATCCATGTTAAATATGTAAGTGTGATCAACTGTAACTATACAAACGAGTTGAACAGGAGGTACTTCTAGAATCGGTCAATAAAATAGAGGGCCATAGAATGGCATAGTTTCAAGGAAAACTTGCCCAAAGAGTTTTCAGTGAAAGCTACACAACATGTGTCAGTGTACTCCTTCTGGAGCTCATCTGTGAGACCTCTTGAAGCATTCACTTAGGATCTAAACTGTGGAGCTATTTGAATCGAAGCCCTTCCCTACCCTGATGAGCTTTGGGAAGGTGGTGCCCCATCCCTTCCCTGCTTCTGTCTCCACGCAGCAACCTGAGCAGGAAGACTTTGCAGTGACTCCCGGACTCACTGACATTTAATTACCGCTGTTGCCAGGATCCCCAAGCTTGCCCTACAGAGGAGAGTCATAATGCTCCAGGAAGAGTGGGTATACACTGAAACAAATCCCATTCTGGCAGATGAAGACCTGCTTTTGCAAACTAGTCCCTGTGTTTCCAATGAATCCTTTAGTGCTTTTAGGTAACGTTGATGTGCTGAGGGAGAGTCAGTATAAATATGAAGAACCTTAGAATGCCCTGGAGGTGGATGTTTTAACAAAACACACACACATACATACATGCAAGCACACACATATGCACATACCACGCTTCTGAAGACCAATGGAAGCATATTCAGGGTATAAATAAAGTCACTTCAAGTGACAGCCAGACAATTTCAGTGTGATTTCTTTCTCCCTTCCCTGCCCAGGTTTTGTAGCTGATGTTGTACTTTCTCTGCTAAAGGTGGGATCCGAAAAGAATGTCATGGCTGAGCAACTTCAACTCTGTCCTTACTTGCTTTTATATCCCATTTCTTCAGACTTCTCATTTTTAGCCCATTTCTCTGAGTTTCTTTTTTGCCTGCTTTCCTTTAACGTTTGATATTACTCAGGGTTCCATTCTCGATCTTTTATTCCTCTCTAACTGCTTTTCTTAGGAAAGCTCATCTACTTTCAGAATTCCAAAAAGTATTTATACACTAATGTCTCTGTACATCAGTGTTCTGACTCTTCCTCCTGAGAATGGAATACATAGAGTTTGCTGCTTGTGGTATTCCTCCAAGCCAAGGTTACATTAGCTCCTTATACCCGCAAAGGTCTAGAACCAAGCTTCTCCCTCCGTGCCTCCTGCAAGCCTGTCTACCTCAAGTCTCATCTCCCGTGATGCGTGACTATCTGTTCACTAGCCAATCCTATACCTAGGAGCCATCCAATACTCAAATCATTGTCGTTCTCCTTAAGCCACGGTAAACCAGCTACAGGTTAAGTGCAGCTGGACTTAGGACAGGATAGTGTGACTGTTAATACTGACATGTCAGCTTCACTGGATTAAGAAACACCTAGCAGATTAGTAAAGCAAGCTCCTGGGTATGTTTGGGTGGGTCATGGAGGTGTGGCCTGAGGTACTATACATGGCCCCTCACCCATTCCCCTCTGGCAGTCTCTGTTCTGCTTCCCAGCAGTCACAAACTAAGCAGCTTTTGGCTCCATCATGTTCTTGGCCATGATGTCTCCACCTTGGAGCCAGCTGGTCATGGACCGATCTGTGAGCAAATGAAACTTCCCTTTAAGTTGTGGGTATTGGGTACCATATCTGAGTGAAGAGAAAGCTGACAAAGGAGATAACGGTGATGGCGTCTCACCGATCCCAGAATAAAGGCCAAAATTCTCAGCAAGGTCTATATGCGCTCTTGATTCATGTAAGAGGGATCTGTGTCCCTTGCCAGCCTAATCCCTGGCCCTCTTTCTTCTCATACCCTGGAGATTCAGGCTGTCTCTTGTGTGGTTTTTAGGGATTTTACATATAAAGCAGTAAGAGGTTCCAGATTCTCATACTGCTATATGGGTCCAAGGAATCCATGACCAGAAAGGAGAGAGTTGTGGTTTTTATTCCTTTATTTTAGTGTAAGCTATTTTTAGCATATATTTTTCTATTAGTAAACAGTCCATTTCTTTAATTTCTGAGAAGTGCAGAGGGTTAACAGAAATAAAGTAAGTAACCATTAGGTTAGGGTGACACCAACAAGGCAGGAAGCACAAAAGGAGAAGGAAGGGAAGGAAATGAGAAGAGGTTGCACGAGGGTCAGGTGATCAAGTTATCAGACAATTAAGGAAGGAAGTAGAGAAGGCCAAAAGTCTGGAGCAGCTTTTTTTGGAAACTGTGGTCTGCAGACAACTTGAATTAAAATATCCCAGCTTTATGATAAAAAGTGATTTCAGATACTATTAGACTTAGAGTCTCCGCTGACAGGGTCCAGGAATCTGAAACACACCATAGTTGAAAGACTCTTTTTTATACCTGAACATAACATGTAGTGTTTCCCAAGTGGTGCAAGTGTTTCCCAAGGGGTAAGTGGGAAACCACCTTTGCTCCCAGCTAGCTGTCTTTGGTTTGTTCTGTAGCCCAGATTACCAGATCTTGCTCACTGCAATCCCTTTGCCTTCATTGCTCTGCTTTGACTTCCTCTGGGCTGGATTCATTCATATTCCTTATTCATACTGGATCCATTTATCTCCACCTAATAAATGAGCATTTGCCTGCCCTGCCAATTGATTAGGGTATTCTCACTGATGAAGTTCTCACTGTCAATAGAGTATTTAAATCATACAACTATGGGAAAGGACAATCATCTGTTAGCTTAAAGGACCCTCTCATTGATTTATGTGTTCAGTAATTATGTTTTCCCGTATGTTCTTTTTCATTCAGTCAGAAACTCTGTGTATGTGTCTCTCTCTGTGTGTGTGTGCTACCCTCTACACAAAATGAATTAACATAAATATAGAGATGAAAAGTACTTAAAAATCAATGGCCCATCAGTTCTTGTTCACAAGTATATTTTAAATGTGGGACACTGGAAAATCTCGGACTGTGAAGATTATAAAAATCATCTACAGGAAGTTTTGTCAAACTACAGCTCCTGGGTCAAACCTGCTTTGTCACCTGCACTGTAAAATGAAGTTTTATTTGGTAAACACAGGCAAATTCATTTGTGTACCTATTGTCTATGACTGTTTTTGTTCTAGAATGGCAGAGTTGGGTATTTGCAACAGATATAGCATGACTTGAAAAGTCTAAAATACTTACTAGGTGGCAATTTGCAAACCTTTGATAAAGTGACATAAATTAGAATTTCAGATGTTGACAAAAATTTGTATGTGTGTATAAGTTGCACAGACAAATGAATGCATTTTTAGAAGATGTCTTTTATCAAACCAATTTTACACCTCAAAAACTGATCTTCTTACATTGCAGCATAAATCTCAACAAGAAACTTTCCAGAATTTTCCCCTACTGTATAATTTCAGAAATTCACTCTGCAGTGATGGGAAAGGGGGACCTTTCTGGTCTGGCTGAGGATATCTGTTTCCCTTTCTCACTCAGGCCTTACATTTTTTAGTTCAATAGTTTATCTTCCAGCATTAGTTTGTCCAGTGGTCTGTCATTTTTCTGTGCCTAAGTAATTCTGAAACTTAAAATTTATCGACAACCACAAAGATAAATATTGAGCAATCCCATCGAATAGTTAGCTGACACTCTTATACTCACCCAATTCTCTGGGCTATTATATCAAGAGGCTGCTATAATATTCTAATGCTGAATCAATTCGCCAAAGCTAATTGCAGCTCTCTATTTTGCCATTGGATTGCATCTTATACTTCTACAATGTGTCCTGAGGATAAAGTGTCACCTGCATAGTTAAACTTTCTTCATTTATATTTCAGCTAGAAAAATAAGTCCATCAATAAAAATTATAGGTAGATACATGCAAGCATGCACACAGACACATATATCCAGAATATTACTCAGGGCTTTGACATAAGTAGCTTTTCTTTGGCTTATGTGTTCACTAATTATGTTCTCTCTTGGGTTCATTTATAATTGATTTATCTTTAAATATTTTGCATAATAATGTCAGGGTATAAATTAGTGCACAAATAAAAATACAATCATTAAAAGATCCTTTTAAGATTTGTGATAATGCTTCCAAGTTGATGAATATTTTCTGAAGCAGATTTCTCTGTCACTCAGTTTTGCATTTGTTGTGTTCAGCATTTTACAAAACCATTAATGTCTCATTAATTTTATGGTAACGTAAGTATAAAGTACTCTGAGGAACAGCTTAGCAGAAATCTCTGTTAGGTCACATTTTGATGAACATTCCTACAGAATTATTTCTAAGTCCTCCAGAAGCTGGTGAGATGTGCCCCGCCACTGTGACCTCCTACAGTAGGGTCACATTGCTGTCTCTGTCCAGGGTGCAAGATCCCAGAGCACCTGTCTCTCTCTGTTTCTCTCTCTCTCTTTCTCTTTCTCTCTCTCCCTCTCTCCCTCTCTTTCTCACACACACACACACTCACCATGGTAAATGTTGCTCCCACTTTGGCACATAATTTCCCATGATGAAAATGTCTTCTTTTCTTGGTTGTCCAAATCTTACCAATCCTAAGAGTCATTGAAAATGTAAGCCCTTTCACAAAGCCTTACACTAACTATAACTCTAGTTAATATCAACCTAATTCCTTTCTGGTCCCATACGGTACTTGTTGACTGTAACGATCTTTCATTTACTTAATCAATCCAAGGTATTTATTGTGTCACTCACATTACTATGCACTGTGATAACATTCAAGAATAAAACCTAACTTCTACCTTAATGGAGTTCAGAGTCTAGTGGAGGAGGCAGACAAGTAAACAGAGCACAACAATCCAGCAACAGATGATCCAGGGTCACAGTAAGCACAATGTGCACTGGGAATTCACTGGAGAAGCAACAACCCAGCCTCAGGTTAGAGAAATGATAAGAAGCTCAGCTTCTGGAGTCTGAGTATCTGGGTTCATACCTCACCTTTACAGAACATGGGAGAACCAAGAGATCCATTATGGATATGTTCATTGTTACAGGTCTGAAAAGACATTCAAAGGTGGATCTTCAGCCAGTTGTCAGGAGGAACCAGTGGGGTGTTTAGAAAAGAGGACCATGCTGGAGATAAAACTGGGGCTTTATCAAGGTATACCTGGTATGTAAAGTTGTGTAACTGAATGAACTCACCCAGGGAGTGAGAAGTGATGGAAAACAGAAGACATCCAAGGAGTACATTCCACAGTATTGTAGCCAGAATATCTCTGCTGAGAGGAGGAGAGAGGAATGAATAGGAACCAGTGAAAGAGACTGAGAAGAGCTGGTAGGAACCAGAAAGATTGTGCTGCATGGAATCTAAGTGAACAAAGTACTTCAAGGCGAACAGATAACTTAGGTGTGTCAAATACTAGTGACAGGTCCAATAACATGAGGAATGCGAAAGGTATTAGATGTAGCAAGGTAAATAGCAAAAGAATGGAAAGAGGGGAGGTAACAAATACAATTTTTTAAGTAGTTCTGCTATAAAAGGAAGCAGAAGCCAGGTGGCTCAGGCCTGTAATCACAGCACTCTGGGAGGTTGCAGCAGGAGGACTGGAAATTCAAGCCCAGCCCTGGCAACTTAGTGACTTAGTAACTTCAGTGAGCCCCTGCCTCAAAATAAACAGGGAGCTGTAGTTCAGAGCAAACACTCTGGGATCAATCCACAGTATTGCAAAGGAATAAAAACAAAAGAAACAGAATTATGCAGTAGTGGGCTAGGAGTTTTTAGGAGTAGATTTGCCTATTTGAGTAACCAGTGAGTGATCAGATGACTGAAAGTAAAATCAAGGTCCCCTTATTTCTCCGGCTGTCTTGGGCTCCTTCCCTTGTACAGTATGGCTTTTGCACACTCGCTTTCCGAAGAACCCTCCCATTCTGAGATCTCACATCACCAATGCCCTGAGAGTAACAGACACCGGGATCCCCAGGAGTAAGACCCTCCCCCCACACCCGCCCATGGAAGCTGCCAAGCGGGGAGGGACTGCAGTCTGTCTGCTCATTCCTTTATCCCCACCACAGAGAACAGCAAGGCTTTTGCATACCTGTATAATTAAGATAAGATCATTTTTTGCCACTTAATATAATTATCTTGTAGTATTTCTTTAAAATTTCTATTATCATATTGGAAAGTTCCTGCATTATCAACATCAATGCATGAATTGCCCTTATATATCTATTTTCATAATGAAAAATATATATATAACCATATTAAACATACTTCAAGATTAATTATGTTCACTCTTGATTATAACTCCAAAGTGTTGATCATTTTCCCCCAAAAGACCAAAAGACAGTAGTGTGTATTATTTCACCTGGAGTTTTCTGCAGAATTCTTTTAGAAAACACTGCCCACTGTGTTGTACTGTGCCTTTGTATAAATTCCTTTTAGAATTAAACACCAGTAAAAACTTGACTGCTAATGAATAGTATAGGTGTTAGTTAGACAGACCATTATTTTGCACTCTTGGTTAAAGAAGCCGAGAACTGCCAAAGCAAAACAGTAAGAACATTAACACACTCAGAACACTTAGATCCCTTTCCTTCATAAGGCTTTTCATCTCGTGGTTCTAACGTGCTCATTATTTATGGGCATTTCTTGCTCAACTTTGAATTACTTTAGTAAGTAGATGAGGTATATAAACAAAAAAATAAATAAATATCTAGTAGCTGGCTAGTTTTCAGTCCCATTATTTAAAATATGATCTCATCTGTAAAAGGGACACCATGGTCCCTGAAATTTTACC
>RJWM01018546.1:0-40830 GCA_004363535.1 Dasyprocta punctata
ACCATTTCCTCTGGCTCGGCAAGGCCTTGGCTGTAGACAGGAGGTGGCAGGAGGTCCGTACGTGTCTTTTAGAGAAGCTGGGCCAGGACTTAATGGAGCAACGCAGGGGCCTATGATCGCCTTCAGAGCTGGATGACTTTAATGGGAGTTCAGCTTTCAGGGCCTTTTCACCCTTTTGTTGCCAGTGGGTAGCCACTACAGTTCATTTATTTAGTTTTTGCTCACTACTAATGTATCTTTGAACTTTCCATCACTTTCTAACACAGTTAAGCACATAGATAATATATTACCTTTATTATTGGGGCACAGTTTTCTGCAGCTACCTCCAGCCTCTGTGGGCCTGTTCTGGTCTACACTGTTTGCCTAGTGACAGGCCTGCGCGTGACCGCTGTCTTGGATTTCTTTTCAGCAACCTGCAGATTCTTCTCTTCTCCCTCCTATTTTGCTTCACTTATTCCATGACCCAAAGCTGCCTCTTTGCTTCCCTTATTTTGGTGGAATACTTTCTCTAGGAAGCTTCCTGTGAAAGGGTGTTATGGTTTGCATCTAGGTGTCTCTCCAGGCCTCGTAGGACCTTGGGTGGGACCTTTGGAAGGTGATTGGGTTATGGGAGTTTGTAGCTGATTAGGTCACAAGTGGAGTCTGATCGAAAGAGGCAGGTCTCGTGGACGTGACCTGGAAGGAAGGTTGTGTCTCCCTTTGTGGCCCCTCTCTTGATCCTTTCTGCTTCCCGTCTCCTATCCTGTGGGCCTCTTTTCTGCCGTACCATTCTGCTTTGGAGCTGGCCGACTATGGACTAAACCTCTACAAACCGAGCCGAGATAATTCTTCCCTCCTTTAAATTGTGGGTGTTGGGTATTGTGTCTCAGCAACAAGAAAATGACTACACAGGCTTTGTTACCGTAGAAATCGGGTCATTGCTTCAACGCTGACCATATGGTTCACAAGCCTTTGTAACTGGCCTGAAGCAGTTTGGGAAGGTTTGGATATGCTGGCAAAAGAGGCAACTTTAGAGTGCTGTAAGCTGCGTTTGATGGGTGATTCTAGTAAGAGGGCAAAAGACCTAAGTGCTAATAAAAATGCAGATAGTAAAGACTAGACTCAGGAAATTTCAGTTGGGAACAAGGACTTACTTGCAGTTGGACTCCAGAAGCAATGTATGTTAAGCTCTGGCTGGAAATTTGTCTGCATTTTGTTCATGTTCTGGGACTCTGTGAGAAATTGAGATTAAGGGCAGTGGACTGATGAATCTGGCGGAAGAAATTTTAGGGAATCCTAACACTTAGGTTGTGATGTGGGTATTGTTGAGGGTCTTTACATTGAGAATCAAGAACAAGCAGCATAATTGAGTGGTTTTTAAAAAGTGTTCAGTTTGCCACAAAGAAAGGAAAAGAGGAGAGCTTGGTTACTGATAAGATTAGCATTGAAAAGCAGCCAAGTTTTTTGGTTCAGAGCAATAGGATAAATGGCTTGAGGGTATCACAGAAACCAGCAAGACCTACCCATACCAGGCTCAATGTTGTAAAAGTGAAAGACATTGCTTTAAGAAGAAGGCCTCAGTGCACCCTGCTCAGAACAGGAGTGGCCACCTAGGGATTCGATTCCCCAGGATTCTGTTTATAGCACTCAGCCATTCGGGTACTTGGAGACCTAATGCAATGATATTAGAAGGGAGCCTAGCTGTTGCCCAAGCTAGCAGCAGACCTTGGCATTGTCCACATGGTGCTGGTTTGACAGCTACGCAGATGTGAGGGATTTGGGGTCGAGGAGGCTTCCACCCCCATTTCAGAAGAAAGCCTGGAAGGCCTGCAGTGTTCCCGAGAAGACACTTCCTGAAGCTGTGAAAGTGAAGTCAGGAGTGCACTGAGACCCTCGAAGCTGGAGAAGCAGGAATGAGAGTGTCACAGGGAAACCGCAGGCAGCGACAGAGCTGTCCCGAGGGAGAACATGACCGCAGTGCTGCAGTGCTGTGGCAGCAAGGCCGCCCGAACCTTGGGAGCTTGTGTCTGGTCACAGCTCGTCCTGGGTGCTGGGTGCTGACACAGAGGTACGGGATTTAATGCTTACCTCATCCTGGGTGCTGACACAGAGGTACGGGATATAACGCTTACCCTGCCGGGTTTCAGTCTTACTCTGGTCCCATTCGTTTCTGTCCCCCGTGCTTCCCTTTAAGGATGGGAGTGTGTACCGTGTCCATTGTGTGTTAACAGTGTTTAAGTCTTCTTGATTTTTACAGGGGTGTACAGCTAAGAGTTTGCTGTGAGTCTTAGAGGAGATTTTAGACTTGGACTTCTCAGCAGTGTCATTTTGTATAAAGAAATACAGGAGTCTTTTGGGGGCAAGGGGAGGAATGTTATGGTTTATATCTAAGTGCCCACTCAAGCCTTTCGTGATCATAGGTGGGACCTCTGGGCAGTGATTAGATTACAGGAGCTTATAGCTAGTTTGGTGTGAGGAGGTGGGGCCTGATGAGAAGAGGCGAGTCATGTAGGTGTGACCCAGGAGGTTCTACCTACCGTCCCAGTTCCCTGCTTCCCCTCTGCAGAGTCTTCCTGCCTGATAGCCCAAGCTGTTATGGTTGATACATTGTGTCAACTTGAGCCTTTAGAAGTTTAAGAAACTCAGCAAGGATCCAGGGTTCTTAATTTGTAAATATGGTGGAGGGCAAGGAGATTTTGTGAGTGCTACACTTACCCTGAGGTGGGGGGGAGGTGGCCTGTGTCCAGTATAAAGGGGGAGAAGAGGCTTGCTCTTCCCCCTTTTACTCTGGCTGCTTTTGCTCGGCTGCTGCCTTGAAGTGTTGCCCCTGTGCCAGGCCACCCTGCCTTGGAGCCAGCTGATTATGGACTGAGACCTCCACAAATAGTGAGCTAGAGAAAGCTTTCCTTCCTTCATTTTGGGTGTTGGGTATTTTGTCCCAGCAATAAGAGAAAAGTAACTAAGACACCCACCAACTATGGACTGAAACATGAGCGAAGATAAACTTCTACTTCCTTAAATTGTGAGTGTTGGTATTTTGTCCCAGAAGTACTAAGACAGAGTGTTTATAGAGGAACAATGTTTTTGAGACCATATATAACAGGAATCAATACCTTCATTACTAGTTGATAATTTGGCTGAGTGTAGAATTTTATATTAGAAAGGTTTTTTTTTCCAGGGGGCTGCTAACTTACAGTGTTGCTGTCCTCAACTGGTTTGTCATTGCAGTTCTTTGCCCTTCGTATACTGACTTCTTTTTCTTTCTTTCTTGAATCCACTGTTTAAATTATCAGGTTCTGTCAGTCTGTGTCTTTTAAGTAGATCCTGGTTCCACGTGCTTCCTAGTCTCTCTGCCACTGTCCATGTCATAATTACTTTGGTCACTCTTTGTCTACTTGATTCTGCTAATCTTTGAATGATCAGAAGCCAAAGCTGGTTTCTAAGTTGCTGAATTTCTGATCATGATGTGCCTATCGTGCTGCCCTCCTGCCATTATCAGAAACTTTTCAGGGGCTTCCTATTCCTCGGTAGAGTTAATAAACCTCCTATTCCGTAGTAGATCTGGACCTTGTTTTCTCGGTAGCACTGGTCTTCACCTTACTTCCTATTTTCCCAGCCACTCCAGTTGCCTCTTCCGTTATCAAGTTCTTTTGTGCTTCGGTGCCTTTCCTACCGCCTTGTCTCTGTCTGTGGAATTGCCCTCTTAATTGCCCTGTGGCTCCTTCTGCACAACCAGCTCTTAATCAGCTTAATTGTGATTTCCATGAGGAACTGTCTGCTGCTTAATGATATTTCTGCCAGTGACAGGCTCTATATTGGACAGTGGGCTCCCAAAGATCACAGTGGATCTGATTTTTCATCGTAGTTACCGTTGGGTTGCAGTTACTTCCAATACTGAGTCCTGTAAGATGCTGTGCAAGCTTAGGTGTATTGTAGGGCAGTCTGTGGAGGTTTGTTCATGTGTGCCCTTACGTTCACACAGTGGTGCACTTCTCAGAATGTGCCCGTCCTCGGTGACACCTAACTGTACTTACATGATTTTGTGTTTTTCCACAGTACTCTTGCACTTATTCACTTGATATAGTGAGTACTTAATATGTGCCTTTATTATTCTTAATTGTATGTTTTTATTCTGTGTTAAGGCTGCCATGACAAAGTGTAGTACCATGGAGAGTGTGGGTGGTGGCTTAAGTAAGAAAAGTTGTCTTCCAAGTCTGAAGGCTAAGCATCCAAAGTCGAGGTGTCGTCAGGGTTGGTTACCGGTGCGAGGAGCTGAGAGAAGGGCTATGTAAGGCCTTTCTCCTTGGCCGTGGACAGCCACTTTCTCCTTACATCTTTACATCACTTTCTTCTTGGTGTGTCGCTGTCCAGATCTCTCCTTTTTATAGGCATATCAGTCCATGCTGGATTAAGGCTGTCACCCTCATGGCCTTATTTTGACTTGATTCCCTCTGTAAAGGACCCTATTTCTATGAGGCCATATTCTGACGTACTGGAGCTTAAGATTTCAATATATGGATTTTGAGAACACAGCTGAACCCCATAACAGTGGATTTTTTTTTTTTTTAAAGAGAATAAAAACAGAACAGAACAGAAGAAAGCAGATCAGGACAAAACAATGCAAGCAATACAGGATTTCAAAACAAGACAACAGAAAATCAGCAGTGGCTACCATAAAAATCTCTTGTTTTCTTTGAAATTGTTGTCCATATCTTCACACACAGTGAATTCAAACAAAACATAATAGTATAAAACCGATAAAAACAAAAGATTGAAAGCATTACAGGCCTTCAGAACCAGACAATAGAATAATCAATAATGGCTACCATAATGTCTCTTGTTCTCTTCAAAATAGCTGTCCGCACTTTCACACATATTGAAATCAAATAATACAGAACAGACTAAGAAGAATCAAAACAAGGGATAAAAGCATTATTGGACTTCACAGCAAGATGATAGGAAATCAGCAATGGCTACCGTAATGTCTCCTTTTCTTCAAAGTAGCTGTTCATAGCATCACCCCATAATGTGTTTTGCAGCATTTTCTTACCTTAGGAAGCTACAAGTTCTACAGTGGAGAGATTATTTCCGTCTCATTCACTGCTTGACTTAACAATGTGAACAATGTCTGCAAACAGTCTTGCATGTAGTTAAGAGTCAATACACTTTGACCAAGTGAATGAACAGAATGGTAGAGGCAGTACAGTTTTTATCAGATTCTCGAAAGCCTATAAAGAGGTAGAGTAAGGTGATCCAAACATTCTCCACGTCTCTTACTATTCTAATTTACTTTTCTTTTTTTTCAATTACTTTTCTTTTGAAAAAATAAAAAATAAGCTTAGATCTATCTTCCAAGCTAAGGTATTAGCCGTGCTCCAGCAATTGGATCTCTCCTACTCATGTAGACTTTTCTTCTGCTCATCTGTGCTTTGTTACTGTTTAAGAGAAAATACAGGAAGACGGAAAGTACCAGTAGTGGAATATGTATATATTCTGTGCCAGGAGTTCCATACATGTTATTTTGGTAATCCTCCAGTAGCTATGACACAAGTATTAACCTGTTTCATAGAGGAAGAAACCATGACTCAAAAATGGTAGGTAAATTACCCAGGTACGACTACAAAGCAGAACTGGAGAATGAGCCAAGATTTAGCAGGTGCTCAGGTCTAAGCTCCTTGCAGCATTATACCGTGCTTTGAATCTGAGTCTGTACTGCGTGCACTGGTAAGCTCTTTTGGTTCAAGATTTAGTTTCAGGTTACAGTTTTCAAAACAGCTTACCTTTTAAAGTGGGCTACCATGGTAGCTCCCTGATGACAGATCTTCTGATTTTTCTTAGCACTCCTTTACATGGTTTCATATTCATGAGTTTCTCTGATACCTGTTACTCTGAGCTTTAGGTGCAGGTCTGTGGATGGTGTCTTTGATCTGGAGTTTGTATCAAGATGCGTTTATTGAGTTATACGCAGATTTCAGAAATCAGATGCTGTTGATAGTCTTTTTTACCTAAGACTGGGAATTGCTCCAGAAAGCAACAGAATCTTAGCCTGAGGCAGTTCCTCTACTTGCCTCACTGCCCTGATGAATACAGCTGTGGGGGATTCTCATGGTAAAATAGGTTTATACTTTGTGACAAAAACTCCAGGGAACATTCTAGGTTTCTCCTGAAATTTTACTGGTGGTGCTAGATTAATCTTGTTAAGTCGCAAAGGCTTTTTCCTCTTTCCATCCTCCCCGCCCCCGACTCCTCTCCTCTCTCCTTTTCTTTCTTCTGGTGGTGCAGGAGTGTGGGCTGAGAGCCTCACCTGCCAGCCTCCTACTTTACCGTCTTCATTCCTTTGGTCTCCATTCTGGGCTATGCCCTGCAAGTTCTTCTTACCGGAGTTTAGTTTATTTCTTTGGCTGCTCATCTGTTCATTCAGTAAATCTTCATGGAGCATCTGCTGTCTGCTGAGGGATCTTTTCGGTACTGAGTACGTAGCAGTGAACGAGCTATGCCAGGTCTGCTCACCTGTGGAGCTTGTGTTCTGGCAGCAGACAAAGCTGCTGATAGCACAGCCGTAGGTGACAAATGGAGACAAACGGAATGAAGAAGGTAAAGTAGGAGGCTTTCGGGCTGGAGCAGGCCAGGGACGCAGAGAGCGGCATTTCAGAGCCAGCTTTCAAAGAGAAACCCGCAGTGCTTCCTTATACGATTTTCATATAAGGGACAACTAAAAGGAGGATCAAGAGTGATTCCTACGTTTTTCATTTAAGAAACGGAGAAAATGGTAGTACCTTTACTGAGGTAGAGGCGAGGGGTGGGTAGTGGAGGGTGAAGGGAATCAGAATTTGTTTTGCCTGGCTAATTTTGGTTTCTGTTTATTTTCTTGTGTTTTAGGCTTTCTTTGGTTTTATTTTACTTATATTCTAGTTTTGGTTTCCTATTGGATAGCCAAATGAAAAAGACTATTAGGGGTGAATAATTGAATCTCCCTAACCAATAGAAAGTGTGCTGTGTTGCAAGTAGTGTTCCAAGCTGTGTGTGGAGGTAGAAGAGGGCCAGAGGCCTTGAGGTCAGCTGTCCTCACTTCTCTAGGCTCTTTATACACTAAGAAATTATCAAGGACACCAAAAAACCTTTTGTTTATGTTGGTCATATCTATTGATATGTATTACATGATCAATTAAAATTTCTGACCGAGATGTGATAACTAGAACCTGATTTACCCTGTGTCTGAAAAGGAGAATAAATGGACCGGCAGGTAACACTGCAGTTTTGAAGGCGCTGGCTGTTGGGCAGCGAGGGACAGGCCTCCCTGAGAGGTGAGGAGAGTGCAGGGAGCCTGGCTGCAGAGTCTCTGTCCCGTGATTCAGGTCGGGCTCCAGGTGGAGTCTGGGGACTCTGGCTTCGGGAGAAAGGGCTGAGAGACCAGAGAGACCTGAGGAGCGCTGTCCTGGAGAGGCTGGGGTAGCCTGGAGAACACTCGGGGTCTGCAAGTGTTCCCCTGGAGTGCTCTCGTAGCATCCACATTACGGTCTGTGACCACAGTGAGATGAAGTTAGAGGTCAACAAAGCTGTGGAAAATCGTCGAATATTTGGAAATTAAATCACTTACTTCCAAATAACCTGAGTCAAAGAAGAAATTAAAGCCAAGAAACCTCAAAAAGATTTAACTCACTTAAAAATAAATAGCATTTTCATAAAAAGTAATTGTTTCCCACCCAAAAAAATAAAAAGAAATATGGATTTCTACCTACTCTTAACTCAGATGGAATAACAGAGACTATTTACTTTCCTCTGTTTAAAAAAAAAAGGAAGACCACGTGAAGTGTCTAGGATAATGGTTTTTAAGACATTGGAAAATAACACAAGATTATGATCCCTGAGAGAAAGAAAAAAAAAGATGATAAACTCTACAGTTCCAGCAGCAGTTTTCAGACCCATGATGGGGACACCCAAACAATCTGATAATGCCCTAAGGTGACACAGAAATTAGAGTTCTTGGTGGCCATGATATCAAGAACTTGTGCACGGGAGGACCAGGAAAGAGGGCTCTTTGGCGTGAAGATAGCGCTAAAGGTCTGTAGAAGGATCCCTGTAAGTCTTTGGCTGGCTGGCAGTCTGCACAAGAATGAAAGGAAACTACTTGAGATCAGAAAAAGAGACTCTTCAAAGGATTAGGCGGGACAGTTTCTAGAGTTTATCCAGGATACGAAATAGTTTGAATTACCACCTGCCAGAGTACAAAAACTTCATAAAATAAGGGCTCTCCAAAGAGTATGCCTAAGTAACAGCTGAATTACTTTAGAGCCAGTTAATAGGCAGTTTAGGCTTTGTGCAGGCTACATGTGCTCTCTTCCACATTTTGTTTGTTTTAAAATATAAAAATCATTCTTAACTGGAAGGCCGTAATGAATAGGTCCTGGGTTGGATTTGACCAGTGGGCTATTTGCTGACACCTACTCTACGACTAAAGGCTACTGTAATTTTTCCTAATGAAAAAAGTTTTTTAAAAGAGATTTTATTGAATACATTTCATTTTAAAGAGATTTTACATAAGAACTGAGCAGAAAGTACAAAGAATTCCTGTATTCCCTTTGCTGTTCCCCAGGCATAGCTTCAAATCTGTATCAGTGTTTTATTAGAGGAACAGCAGTCACACTAAATATGTATAAGAACAGATGTATAAGAACTTACAAGATTGGCTTACAGTGGCCACCCACAGAGTCGGACGAGGAAGGTGCAGAGGGTGCTGCTCACTGATGTCCAAGGATTCGTTCAGACCAAGGTCTGGAGCTCACTGCAGTGTCCTGCGCAAGTCTGTGTCAGGAGGCTGATGGGTCTGTCATGGCAAGCGAAAGGATGTATGCCAGAAGGCCAAAGGATCTGTGCTAGAATCTGAGGAGTCTGTGCTGGAAGGCAGGAGATGATGTCCAAGGCGAAGGTGAAGACTGGAGCTTCTCCCAAAAAGACAAGCTGCCTTAGTGCGGGTCTTCTACACCGTAGTGTGTGGAATTACCGAGCTGATTTAGTTAAGCTTTTCTTAACTAAACTTCTTAAGCTGACAGTCAGTCAGCGATCACAGTCCACCCCTCATCAACTTGACAACCAGATACATTTCTTTAATCCAGTCTCCAGATACAAAGACATGCTTATAATTACACCTAACATGTGATAGCTCTCCTGAGTACAGATGGAAATGCACTGATCCCCTCCCCAGGACAGAAGGCAAGTTTGCTTTGGCTGATGCTTACTCTTAACATTCCGTAACTTGAACCTTATAACATAGGTTTAACAATCCTTAAGGACCAGTATTAGGTCTATTGACACTGTATTACATTAGAGCCATATTAGGAGAGAACTAGTATAATTCTATAGCCAATGACGGGGCATCGCTGGTATTTAGAAGTACTTTCTTCTACTACCCGTTCTGTATTCCCTTGGCCTTCAGCAAGCACCTCATCAGGTCTTGGTTGTCCCCCTGGTAGAGTGACCCATACCTTCATTCCTGAAGCTCTGGACCGTTTTTCATTCTGCCTGGATTAGGTTGTAGGTTCCCACTGCTCAGGGCATGGTAATACCAAGAGGCGCCCTAAAGAATCTCCTGCACTTCAAGTATGTTCCTCTTTTTGTCCATTATGGAGCAGTAGTGTGAGGGTTGGGAAGGAATCTGGAGTAGGAAACAGGAATATTGTGCTTCTGTATGTATTTGAGGGTAGATGGATCTGGAGAAAGCGTCCACAGCCCCTGGCCCTTTGCGCTTCGCTTGGTGGCTCTCAAGGTCAGTGCAGTGACCCCCAGAGATGGCGTGCGGAGCCTCTGGCTCTCCATGTAAGGTGTTTGCTTTCACTGTCCTGCCTTGCTGAGAAGGTGTTTTGAATTTCAGGTAAAAAGCATCAGAATGAGTTTCAGCTTCTGGTGAATCAAGCCAAAAAAGGATACAAGAAAACTGGTGGAGTGTCAAAAGACAAACTAACGAGAAAAGATGAATCTGCAGAAAAGCTGTTACCTGTGTACATGGGTAAGAGATTAATGCAATCAGAGATACAGTGAATTTTATTTATTTTTAATGAAAAGAAAATAAAGGTATTTTCTTTGGAGTTATTAAGTCTTTTAAGTGGGAGAAAATACTTTTAGATCTACTTCGTGTAGTGGTTGTCCAGAGTGATTACTCTGGGAAAGTGATTGAAGAATGCCCTGAAGAAGCAGTCTCCAAAGTCTGTCTTTTTTTCAGTTAATGAAAAATCATAAGTTCCTTAGTTGTTTAAGCTTGAGGATGTTTTCTGGGTATAGGATGTGTTGCTGGGTATTCTATGGTAAGGTATACTACAAAGAATATAAATTATTACTGTTACATAAGAGTGGGAAAACATTGACTTTGGATGTTTATTGGGTGAAATGTTCTGCTAAAGAGTGCAAAGCCAATGAACTTGGAATGCTGTGCATACAGCATATGAGTTAACTTGGATATTTTAAAATTTGAGATTAATATTATATTTCTGTTGTTAAGAGTTTGGGCCAGTGAACAAAACAGAATCATAATGGGGAAAGGTGCAAGAGAAATTTGTGTATTATGTTTGCGTTACTGTGGGAGAATCCACGTAACATAATATTGCATCCTTTTTCACCATTCACACCTGTGTAATTCTTTCCCATTAATACTTTCATAGTGTCGTATAAATATCTCCACCCTGTTTCCCACTCCAGAACCTTTGTATCATCCCCGACCCAAACCATGCTCCTTACATAATAGCTCTCCCGGCTGCCTCATGCAGCCCTGCTGGGCTCTATTCTGTTTTCTGACCCCATGAATTTGCCTGTTCTGGCGCTTTATATAAGTGGAATTGCACAGTGTTTATTCTTCTGTGTTAGCTTACTTCCCTAAGCATAATGTTTTCAGTACCCATTGATGTAGCACATACTAAAATTTAATGGTTTGATTGACCGATTGATTGATTGCTGTGCTGAACAGAGCCCAGGGCCTCTTACATGCTAAGCAAGCTCTGTACCACCAAAGTGCTTCCCCCGCCCTCTTGTTCCTTGTTATGGTTGAGTAATATTCCGTTGTATGTGTACACTGCATTGTATTTATCCACTTACCTGTCCCGGGTTATTTCAGTCTTTGGTTATTGTGAATTACGCTGCAGGAAGCACTGTTTTCCAGTGTTCCAGTCCCTGCCTTCAGTTCCTTTGGAGTGGAATTGCTGGCTTGTTGTATGGTGGCCTCACAAGCCACCCCGCTGTTTTCCTCAGCCACGTCGTCTTGCATTCCCATCGGGAAGGCGTGGATGTTCCGTCTTTTCCGTCTCCTCAGCACTTCTTATTCTCCTGTTCTAGAATTGTTGTTATTGTTGGTGTCATCTCAGCAGGTGTGAAGTGGTATGCTATCATGGTTTTGCTTCATGTGTTTTTTGACTATTTGTTTTTCTTCTTTGGAGTATATTCAGGTTCTTTGATTGTTATTTTATTGAGTATTTTGTGGTCATTATTAAGTTTAGGAGTTCTGAATATTAATCCCTTATCATATATGTGATTTGCAAGCACTTAGAAACGTCATCTGCTTTCTCAGTAGTGTCATTTCCATGTAAAGTGTGCTTTCACAAAAATGCTTAGTTTTGTTGAACATCTGTGGTTTTGGTGTTGTAGCCCCAAAGTCATTGCCAAATTTAATGTCATATGTGTTTTTCTGCTAGGTTTTCTTCTAAGAATTTTATAGTTCTAGCCCTTTCATTTAGGTCTTGATCCATTTTGAGTTAATTTTTGTATGTGGTACAATGTAAGGATTCAACTTGGTTATTTTTTTAATGAAGAAATAATGCAAAATTTCTAACAAAATAACAAGATAGTAATAATAGTTAATACATTGTGTATCATTCTCTTCAAAATAGTTACTGTGAGTACGATTACCTTGATTCTTTTGTAAGCAGATACCCAGTTTTTCTCGCCACCGTTTATCAAAATCTTCTTTCTCCATTGAATGTTCTTGGTCTTGCCAGAAATCAGCCAACCTTGGGAAGGCTTATTTGTTTCTGTCCTCCAGTGGTCTGTCCTTTTGTCTGTGCTATGCTGTTGTAATTACTGGAGCTTGGTAATAAATTTCAGAGTGGGAAAATTTGAGTTCTTCAACTTTACTTTTCCTTTTCAATATTGTTTTGGCTACTTAAAGCCTCTTGAGATTTTATATGAACTTTGGGGTAGACTGTATTTTTTTTTGCAAAAAAATTGTTGGGATTTTGATACTGGATTCCGTCAAATCTGTAGGTTGCTTTCGGCAGGCCGTGTGTGTGTGTGCGCGCACGTGCGTGTGTGCGTGTGTGCACGCATGTGTGTCAGGGTCTCATCATGGCCTCAGGCTTGCAGTCCTCCTGCATCAGCCTCACAAGTGCCCCGACCTGAGTACACCTTGACAATATTGACTGTTTTAATTCAGGAATGTGGGGTGTCTTCCCATTTAATTGTCTTTAATCTCTCCTAGCAGTTTCGTAGCTTCAGTGGACAGGTCTGTCTCCCTTGTTACATGTATTCCCAAGCGTGTAACTGTCTGAGGTCCGTTCCTCATTGGCCTTGAGTCCCCTGTACCTTTAGTTGGACGCTGTCCACCGCAGTGTTTTTCTCATAGTTTTCGAACCACCGAAATTCGTTCACGCACTTGTGTAGAGGATAGTCTGAGAGGCTCGTCTGCCCCGTAAGGAGCCCCGGCGTGCTGTTCCCCACCGCGAGGGCACTGCTAGCTGACGGGCCGAGTCTCTCAGGCCAGCACTGTCTGCGTGTGCGGAAGTGGAGGTCCTCTGGGCTGGGGGCGAGGCTGCCGTGCGGCTGCTGTGCGCACCTGAGGAGTAGGAGGGAGGAGGGGGACGCGAGCTGACTGGAAGGTGGGTTTCGTGTCCTGTCCTATAATCAGCTCCACTCGTTCTGTGCGATGGCGCGTTCTCAGGTGGGAAAATCTGTCCCAGTTCGCGGCGCGTGCCTCGGGGAGCCTGACAGCTCAGCCTCACCACGGGTGCTCTCCTTGAGAGCCTGCATCCTCAGACCGAGGGCAGAGAGAAAGCAACCTGGCTTCCTGTGCCCACAGACTGAGGGATGATATTTGTCACCAACGGTAATTTATCTTCTAGCAGCTAATGCAGAAGGGGAAGAAGAAAGAAAAGAATACAGACGATATGCGCATACAAAAAGTGGTTGTTTTACGTCGAATTCATGTTCCCTGTTGTCTTGTCGTGGTCTTGAGGATTGAAACCTTGGGCCTTCACCCTGAGCTACATCCCCTGCGCCTTCCCTCCTCTTTTAAATTTTGAAGCAAGGTCTCGCCGAGTTTCCGGGCCAGCCTTGAGCTCGTGATCCTGCCGCTTTAGCCTCCCGGAGTGCTGGAGCTCCTGGCTCCTCAGCTGGATGGCTCTTCCTGGCCAGTTGTGATGTAATCGCCTGGGGCACGTAGAGTGTCTATGGGGACTGGAACCCTATAGCGAGCCTCGTGATGGGATTACGAGAGGGGACCCTAGAGGTTCTTGGTGGTCATCTCGTAGCGCTTGGTTCCTTTCCCTGCAGCCTTGGACGGGGCTGGCAGAGCTTTGTTTCGGTGATGACGGCTTGTTAGTAGGCAGCGGCAGCACTTACTCCTGTGCCGTATACCTCTTCCCAGCGTAACAAAGACTTACAGTCATTTCAAGAAAACTGTGAAGCATATGAACTTGGAAAAGTTGGTTTTTGAAGAGTTAGATCTGGTTTTTTTTTTGCCCATAAATGTTCTGTGTAACAAAATCTTGAAAGTTTGTTACACCTTGTATCTAAATGTCCCCAGAGAGCCCCGTGTGATTATAGGTGGGGCTGTCTTTGGAGGTGGCTGGGCCTAGGGTGTGTGGCGCTGGGCCTGATTCATGGTTCGGTGCTGGGTAAGACGGATAGAAGGAGGGTCTCTGACTCGCTGTTTCACCGCTCGCTGCCTGCCTCCCGCCTGCCACGAACTCCTTCTCCCCCGCGATGCCCCTCTGCCTTGTGCCTCCCCGCCTTGGAGCCAGCCCACGATGGACTGAAACCTCTACAGACAGGGAGCTAAATAAACTTTTGCTCTGATAACTTTGGGTGTTGCATATTTTGTCTCAGCAACAAAGATGAAGTTCTTTTTAACATCCTTTGTTGGAAGTCATTTACCCTCCGTGCCAGGTGTGTTAAAGCTGTTCCTTTGTGTGGAAACACGGTAAATTTGGTGTGCGCTTGCTTGTGAGTTAATTACCCAAGTTCCTCAATTTTCAAAAATTTTCTGTCTTTTGCCACATTAGAGATTGAGCCCAGTGGGTGCTGTGCCACTGAGGTACTTCCCCAGCCCTTTTCTTCATCTGTCCAGAGACAGAGCCTTGCTAAATTGCCCTGGAGGGGCTTGGACTTGTGGCTTTTGTGCTTCAGCCTTCTTAAGGAAATTTAATCTTTTTTTATTATACTTGTCAGTGTTTTCTGATCTGTGAAATGTGTAAGCATTCCTTAGCAATCTCTAGATTCTTTCACAGCCTCCTTAGAATTATAAGGGTTATCATTTCTAGGTTTTTTTTTATTTTATTTTTTGTAGCACCAGGGATTGAACTCACAGCCTTGCGCCTGCCAGACAGGCGCTTAAGCCACTGAGCCAAACTCCCAGCTCTAGTTTTTTGAGACAGGGTCGCACTATGTAGTTCAGGCCGGCCTTGCGCTCACATTGTAGCCCAGTCTGGCCTCGAACTTACAGCGCTCCTCCGCCTACCTCAGCCTCCTGAGTGCTGGGATTAATATCATTTCTGGTTTTAAAGGGAATTTTATTTTGAAATTAATTAACTGGAATATCTCAAAGTGGACCATGTAATTAGTAATTAGGTAGCACTGTTGTGCTGATTCTTGTTCTCTGTCACTGAGTTTTGGAATCAGTGGTTTACAAACTTCTGTTTTACTAAGTACAAATAACAGTTATATTAAGTGTCATAGACATAATGGGCATACAGAGATTGTAGATTTTATCTTTAATATTTCTTTCTTTTTTTTTTATAATTTTTCTTTTTTAGGACCAAAAGATGATAAAATGAAATTCTCAGATGTGACGTCAGTTGCAGGTCATTTTCACCCATCAGGGCTGGGCTCCCCGGGGACGTTGGAGCCCAAGAGAGCAGATGATTCTCCTACTTGTGCTGATGTTGAAGAAGTGACTCTCTTCTCATCAGAGTCAGATTCATGCAATAGGTAAGAGACATGTGGTGACTGATTCTGTTTCCTGCGTATGCATAGATAGAAACGATTCCAAGGTAGCTTTGAGGCATGAAGTTTGTCAGTTTTCTTCCATTTCTGTCTCTTTACTGCTGTGTTGTCTTCGCGGTGACAGCAAGCCAGGCTCTGTGGGCGGACAGTACCATGACCAGAGGGTGATTTTGTTTTTCACTCTGTAGCTGTGATAGAGGACTTCAGAACTGGAAAAGAAACCAGGATAAGCAGTGACATTTTTGTAAGTGAATGAGATAATTAGAAAGTTGGGTGCATAGAAAAAATAAAATAGGCTATTTGTGTGTGGGGGGCTGGGTACTGGGGTTTGAAACCAGGGGAATTCTACCACTAAGCTACAGCTCTTTTTTAAACTTTGAGACAAGGAGTCATTAAATTATTTAGGCTGACCTTGAACTTGTGATCATCCTGTCTTAGCTTCCTCAGTAGCTGAGATCACTGGCTACTGCATCACTACACCCAGCTAGAAAAGCAAAACAAAGAAAAATTTAGTTGAATGAATGGAATGGATTAGAGGAATCTTTGAAAATTAGAGATTTAGTGGTGAGCCATTTTGAAAAAATATTTTTAAAAGACAGTATATTATGAAAGGGTGATGTTGAGTTAGTTCATTAAGACACACAGACCCATTAACACCTGTTTTTGTTCATATTTCACATTTATCACAGGTTAAGCTTCCTAAATTTGAAATCTGAAATGCTCCAAAAACTGAAACTTTTTGAACATCATAGTACATTCTGGAGCATTTCAGATTTTGGATTTTTAGGTTAAGGATATTTAACCTATAAAGGCTATGCAAATATTCCAAAATCTGGAAAACTGAAATCTGGTCCCAAGATATTCAGATAAGATACTCAGCATATGGGTCATAAATAACCCTGTTTCTAACTGTCATGCTGAATGGCTGCAGTATTGTTTGTTCCTGTGCTGTAGCTGACCAGCCCCTACCATTTATGGTAGATCTCTACCTTTGCTTCATTGTTCTACATTTGGTGCCTAATGTGGAACGAAGCTACTTCATTTGCTTCTGTTGAATTTCTTCCTTATTTTTACCATCATTTTGACCCTGGTAGGTGTGGTTGTTACCTTCTGAATAAATTATACCAATTTAAAATGCAGTCAGTAGCATATGATTATTAATATATTTTGGAAATTACTTAATTTTTTTATATGAGTCCATTTAAAAATTAACACTAGAATGATAGCTATTTGTTTGAATCATCAAATTAAGAAATTTGTTTATTTGAAGACTTTTGCTTTCCTAGAATTCCTGGGGGAATAGCTTTGAATTGTTCACAGTCAAGTATTAGGAAGGAAAAATTCTTCCTGCTTCATCCTAAAGGTTTTTAAGGTTAAAAACACTGTGTTTCTAGTCAACTGAGGAATAACCTCAGTTCTTATATACTAGATTTGGCCATTCCTGTCTGACCAGTACATAGTATTTGCATTTAAAACACAAATCTTCTTGAGTATAAGATAAAAATTGAGAAATATAGAAGGCAGAGAGAGTAAGAATTAGTTTCTAACCATAGTTACTAGATGCTTGGATGTTCTGGACTGCCAGAGTGAACTGGGTCGTGTTTGTGAGCTTGGCCTGGGAATAGCATTAACTGAACTCAGAAATATGGCAGTCGAATGTATAGGAGTGTGGGAAGCAGGGTGTAATGGTTGCTACATTTTGTAAACTTGAGAAGTTTAGAAGCTTAATTAAGTGACTCGGCAGGGGCCAGGGTCCTCACTCTGTAAACATCCTCATCTTGTGTAAGAAGAGGGCACAGAGATGGTGCGAATGCTGCGTCCACCTGAGGTAGCCTGCTTACAATGGAAGAGGGGAAAAGAGGCTTGCTTGCCCACCTTTTGCTTTTGTTGCTTTTGCTGTTTTCTGCCACCTTGAACTTTGGCCCCTGTGCCCTGCCACCTGCTTAGAAGCTAGCTGATTGTGGACTGAAACCTCCACAAACTGTGAGCTAAATAAACCTTTCCCTCTTTAATTTGGGTATTGGGTATTGTGTCTTAGCAATAAGAGAACAGTAGCCAAGACATGGGGTGAGTTTAGAGTTTTGGCCTCAGAAAGACCTACTGGTATCACTGAACTGTGAAATGAAATTGGAAAGGAAAAGGCCAAATGGTTATGGTAGCTGCACAACTGTAATCCCAGCACTATGGGAGGCTAAGGCAAGAGGATCGTAAGTCTGAACCCAGCCTATGCAATTTAGTAATTTAGCGAGATCCTTTCTCCAGAAAAACTGGGGTCCAAGGTGCAGCCCTCAGGATATAGCTCAGTGCAGAGGCCCTGGGTTCAATCCTCAGTACTACAAACAATAACAAACAAAACAAAACCCCTTACCATTGCTTTTAGGTATGTAGTATATGGCTCAGAAACTAGGAGAGCAAATAGTACATAGTATCAGTAGTAGGAAAGGTAAAGGAAATACTGCCGAGGGGAGTGTGGAGTGAACCTTCTTGGGCCATAGCAAAAGACCTCAGATAATTAATTTATGAAGAACAAAGGTTTCTTTCAGCTCACTGTTTTGTAGTTTGCAGTCCATGATTGGTTGGCCATGTAGCTTTGAGGCCATGGCAAGTCCATGCAGCATGGTAGGAGGCTGTGGTGGACCAAAACCCACTCACCTCGTGGCCAGCAAGTACAGAAGGGAAGGGGCATAGCTCATACTCCCTTAGAGGGCATGCACCGGTCACCTTGGTGTCTACTGTGAGGGCCCAGCTCCTAAACACTCTACCATCTTCCAATAGCGCCACTCTGGGGACCAGGCCTTTCATATATGGGCCTGTAGCTGACAGTTTACTAAGACAGGTTTCGTCCGAAGTCTACCTATTGTAACTCTTGCCTTTCACAAAAGGGCAAGGAGGTGAAAAGTACTTATCCTCAGCAACTGGCTGATCCTAATGTCTATCGCTTTGTTAGGGAATTGGTCTTTGTTGTTACCTACCTGACTCCTGCCCACGGTCCTGAGTAATAGACTGTTTCTCTGCTCATTCTTTGGGTTCACTTATTCAACAAGTGTGTATTACGTGTCAAGCACTATTTCAGATCAGTTTAGCAGTGATCTGACCATTAATTTTGTTAAAATTTAAGCCTACGTTCTGTTTCGCATTATAGTTGATTATGCTGTCTATGTGTGTGTGTGTATGTGTCCACACCTCCATGAGCCAGTGAAAGTAGCTAACCGTTGCAGATTTTTAATAGCTTTATTAACATACAGTTTGCGAAACACACAGTTACGTATTTAAGTGTACAATTCAGTGGTTTTCAGCATAGTCACAGAATTGCCCAGCTGTCTCAACAGTTTTAGAACATTTTTATCACCCCAGAGAGAAGCCCTGGGTCCCTCAGCAGTCACCCCCATTCTCCGCTCAGACCTCCTTCTCCAGACCGGAGGCCACCACTGTCTGCTTCCTGTCCCTGCAGACTTGCCCAGTCTTGACCTTTCATGTATATAGCACAGATGTTTTCAGACTTAGATTAATCTATTTGTTTCAGTACTGTATTTCTTTTTATTGTCAAAGATTCCATTGTATGGATATATGTTTTTACTTATGCATTTATTAGTTTATGGCCATTTGGGTTTCTATTTGCAGTTTTAACAAGGAAAAGTTCATGAAGTTTCTTTATGAACTTTGGAAGTTTAGCTTCAGTGGTGGTGTTCAAGAATTAGGCTTCCCTTGGGCAAGTAGGTTGTGTCTTCTCGATTACTCATCTCTCAAGTATGAATAGGAGGGGTTTCACACATCCTAAATACTGAATATATTGATATTTCAATTATTAATCTTACTCAGGTTCTTTTGTACCCGCTTTTCACTTGCTCTGTCATTTTCTCAGTCCAGGATCTTCAAGTTTAAAAGATCGTCTCCCCTGGATATGGCCTAGAAACTAAGGCTCGAGGACAAGTGAGCAGGAAGTGAGCCCTGCACGCGGGTGTGGGGTCAGCGCCAGAACTGACCACTTGGCAGCTGTGGGTGGCAGGATAGTAGTGGGCTCGAGGTCACATGGCTGCAGGGCAGGTTCTTTGGGAGAATTTTGGGTTTAGTCTTTGGAAGTCTGTCTTTGCCTATCTTTGAAAAGCATGTAAAGATACCATCACTCAGATCTGTTGGGAAGATGCAGGGAGATACCTGATGTGAGTGTCTGATAATCCTGTGATTACTGCTATACTTTCACGAACACAAATCTATTAAATTTTCCTTAGTAATATTTCAGAGCTGCCTTCACAACCCTCCCTGTATTGATTTTAAGGCATCCATTTTCTCTGCCTTGTGCTTCCCTGTCTGGAGTTGCGATGTGTCCCGTAGTCAGCAGCAGCATCGCCCACTGCTGGCAGCCCAGCTGCGGCAGGACGTGCTTGCCAGGCAGTGTCCATACTGGCTTTTCATGCTGTTAGCCCTTCAGTAGGGTGGTGTGGGTTGCTAACGATGTATTAGTTGGTCAACCAAATAGTGAAACTAAGAAGTTAATGTGTATAAGGAAAAGCACAGAAACCTAGCAATAGGGTGTGAATTTGATGTTAGTAAGATATATTCACCCCTGGATGAATGACTACAATTCTTGAAAAGCAATCAAGTGCTTTACAGAACATAGAAAACAGTTTTGCAACGTGCAAAGGATTGCCTGTTTGTTACCTGACTCACTGAAGGCAGGAGAAACAGCTACATATCTTGAAATAGGTAGATGGTAGCAATTTCAAAGTAATAGCAGTGACCAGGAGTGATTCGTGTATGGTAAGGACTCCTGGTAAGGTTCCGCATGTCAATTTGTCAAACGCCTCTTGCTGTATTTGAGCAGAGACTGCTTGTCTTGCAGCCTCATGCAGTGTGGTAGAGAAAGAAAGTTCAGTTCACAGAGTAGGTGTCAGTACTTAGGTGACATTCCTAGGGACAGAAGTCAAGTGGTTTCGAGAATCCTTCAAAAGCCAGGATTGGAGGTCCCGTTTGACCCAGCTACTCCCCTTCTGGGTATCTTCCCAAAAAAACTAAAAACATCATATCACAGTGATATATGTGTATGTATGTTTATAGCTGCTCAGTTCATAGTAGCCAGATCTTGGAAACAATCTAAATGCCTATTGTCTGAGGAATGGACAAAAAAGATGTGGTATTTCTGTATAATGGAATACTATTCAGTTATAAAGAACGATAAACGAGACACTTTCACACTTACATGATGTGCCTTGAGAATATACTTATCAGTGAAGTGCGTCACACACATGTAACCATCGTATTGTTGCACTTGTGTGACAAACTGAAAGAAAAGCTATGATATGTTTATGTATATGTATATAAAAAAATTAGTTAAGATAGTTGAAAAGAATTTTGAGTGAAAAGTAGTTCTCACAAGGTCATTTTCAGATTTCATTTTTCCTATGAATTGTTTTAAAAATAATATAGCATTCATAACGTTTGTATTTCTTACCAATATTTTTCTAATG
This sequence comes from Dasyprocta punctata, assembly GCA_004363535.1. NCBI lineage: Eukaryota > Metazoa > Chordata > Mammalia > Rodentia > Dasyproctidae > Dasyprocta > Dasyprocta punctata. The sequence goes on from RJWM01018546.1 coordinate 20,643, forward strand.
TTCTATGCATTCTTTTTTATTACATAATAAAAAAGATGTCTACATAAGTTTGACAGAACTCTTTAGATATATATAAATTAAAAATTCTATGTAAGAAGTATTATTGCTAAATTGACCTCAATTTTTGTTTTTTATTAGCTTATCAAATAATGCTTCATTTTTCCATCAGTATTGTGTTGTATTTTTGAAATTTAGTATCTGCATACAAATACACTGCCTTACTTCAGAGATAGCTTTATCATCTATGTGGAAGTTCGTCCATGTCTTCTAGTACACAGTGGTGGGGGCCTGGCCGAAGGCTGTCCCAAAGTGTAATAGCCCATTGCTTAACCTTGTTAGCTCATGACTGCAGAATTGAAATAGTCAGGAGAGATACCCTTTTTGACTAAGATGATTAGTACCACAGAATTCAGGAAGAGTTCAAAGTAAGAGATGAGACCACCTCCTTAGGAGAATAATAGCACAGTGGTGTCTGTGGCTTTTATTTGTTTTGTCAAACTTTCCTTTTCCAAAGTATTCAGGCAGCAGCAGAAAGAGAAATAAGGCGGCACTCCAGTGATTTCAGTGAGCTCTTTTCCAAATTGTTGTTTCTGTCAAATGTAATAGTTGGCAAATTGTCTGTGGGTCCTTTCTACTGCAGCTCATAAAAAAAAAAAAAACCTTCCAGAATTATATTTGTTTGTTATATATTGAAGTGCTTGTCTTTATTCTTTTTAATTTTTGCAAATAGTTTTCATGATTTTCTTATTACAATTGCTTTGTTGTTTTCATTATAAAGCACTAAAAAAGTGCTTTTAAACTTACACATCACGTGTTTATTGTGAAAAATAGAAAACTTGGATTAAAAGCATGAAATTCCTTAATTTTCATAATTCCTTAATAAAATTACACGATTTTGTCAGCCAGAAGTAGCTTAGTGTTACTATTTCTTAAATATGTGCTTCCAAAGATATATGTATAAGTAAACAGATGAACATTTTTAAAATAGGATCATACTTTTTTTGTTGTTGTTGTTAGTTTTAAATTGTTTTCTGTGTAAAAAAAGTCATACTATTTGAGGTCTAGTGTGAATAGAATTATGTTGTGGGTTTTTAATTCATGCAGTCTTGGTGTTATACAGAGTATAGATCTTATGTATTTGTATAAAGAAATTGGTTCTCTGTGCTAGAGCTATATTCAGCCTTACATATCATGACTGACAACCAAAAATAACCTTATTTTAAGATGCAATAGTTATAGCTGATCCAAATAATTATTATAAGACAGCTTTATTGGTAACCTAATTCTGAACTGTTACGTACTTCTTTTAGAATTTGAATTATTGCTATTATGTTCATCTTCTCTTGCAAACCTGAAAACATGATAAATTAATAAGAATTTAAGATTTTTGTGTAGCTTCTTGTTAGATGATTTCTGGGAGTTCAAGAGACTGTCCAAATCTCTGTAAATTAGCCTATTGTTCTTATTAATGAAGAAGAAAGTGCTTTTGTTCAAGTTTTGGCAAGCAGAGGATACTGCATTTCTATTGAGGACTAAATTAGAAGAAAAGATGCTATTGATTATAACCCCAGAGAGAAAGTATTGTCTTCATGCAGGAAAAAATTGTTGTCATGCTCTTTCTTGGAAGAATCTTTAGATCATTATCTTGAAAAACAAATTGTGCATTTTAGGTGTAGGCAAAGGCTTAAGAGGCAGTGTCAGCAGGTAGGGTGGCACATGCCTGTCGTCCTGGCGCTCGGGAGGCCACGGCAAGAGGACTGCTGCACAGTTGAGGCCAATTTGGGCTATACAGTGAGCAAGAGCCTGTCTCAGAAAACAAAACAGAACAAAAAAAGAGCCATATCTTTTGGCATAACTGCAGAAATAATTTTTTGTAGTAATGTTCCGTTTCCTCAGGTTGAGAATTGTGTAGTTATTGTGTGTGTGGATGGCTTTGTTCTTAAGAAAGGCACGCTGATGTGTTGAAAGTAAACAACAGCTGTCCCTTAAAGAGATGGCTTGCATTTTAACACGCACACAGAGAAATGAGGCAGACTGTTAACAACTGGAAGATACGAAGGGTATAAGAATCATTTTTTATAGGTTCAGAATTCCTGCATGTAGGAAGTTTTCTGTAAGGAGAGATTTAATACTTAGGATTTGTTGGCCAGAAAAAGCGATAGCCAGGATCTCCATGGGCTGGTGAAGCTGATTTTGGTTTATTTTAGCCAGGCTGTTCCGAAACCACCCGACGTGGCGGTCTCCGCTTCCGTGCGCCGGGGGCCACGGTGGCTGTGTCAGTGCGCGCAGCCCCCCACCCGGGGCCCCTGCGTGTCGGGTGGCCCGGGAGAGCCGGAGTCAGTGAAGGGGTGAGCGTGCGTGGAGTCCGGCAGCTCCTGGCGCTGGAACGGAGCCGCGGCCCTGGGCCCTGAGCGAGCAGCTGCGTCCCTGCGCAGGACGGCCCAGGCGGGCCCAGACAGCGCCCCGGGCAGCTGACGAAGAAGCTCATTAAACTGTTGCTGCGTCTATGTTTTTCTGTAATTTTTCTTCACTTTCCAGACATTTCTCAAAGAGCTGCCTGGAGACCATAAGAGCTAGAGGAGAACACATTTGACAAAATCTTGCTTGTTTTTTTTTGTGGGAAATTCCAACCTTTCTGAAGGTATAAATTCAAGCTTTTCCTAAGTTGTAAGTTGGAAAATGATGGAAAAAGTCTGCCTTGGTGACAGTGGCCTAAGGAACGTGAAAGGCTGGCACCCAAACCTGCGGGTGGGCGGGCGGGTGAGAGCAGGCCGGCCGAGCGCGCGATGGCTGGGGTTGGGACGTGAGTGTGGCCGAGGCCGGGCAGCGCGCTCCGTGGCCGGGCTGGGCCCCGCAGGGTCGGGGCTGTGAGTGTGCGAGCTGAGGGTTTAGAGGTGAAGGCGTTAGAGGGTCCGGGGCTGTGCTCTTCGGTCCTTCCTGCTGACAGCTCAGGTGCCTCAGGAGCACTTGCACTCAGCCCTGAGGTCGCAGGCAGAGTCCCCTGGAGGAGCGAAGCCGCCCTGACAGGACGGTGGACGGTGGACGGCGGCCTCCTGTCACTGTGGGCGGGGGCTGCTGGGGTCCCGGCTCGTGACTGCCTGCCGCGAGGCTTAGTGCAGTACATTCAGTTGCTCAGAGGTGTGGGGACGACAGGACTGCGGAGTCAGGTCGCTCGCGTAGACCGGACTGGCAGCACGTGGCGAGGCTAGGATTCGCAGCCAGGCCGAGTGGGCTCAGGCCCGCAGTCCCCTTGCTGCTGTGCCCCCTGGACGTGCGGCTCCCTTCGTCTCGAGGACCATGCAGTCCCTGAGATGGCCGAGTTTCCTGAGAAGCGGACCTGAGACGGGGCGTTGAGGGAAGTGGGCTGTCTGGAGGGCGAGGGGATGGAAGTGCGTCGGGAAGGAAAGGCTGTCCTGTGCGTGCTGCTGTCAGGCCATTGCCGCTGCTAGCAAGTGACCGTTCCTCCTCCTGCGGACACCAGGGCTGTCTGGGACACCGCCCTGAGCTGTCCCCCCGGGCCGCCGGCCGTCGTCAGCGGTCCGCTCCCTGCTGCTGCGGCCCTCAGTCAAGGCGCCGAGAGGCGGAGGTCGAGGCCCTGCACCGGGGGTGCTGCAGGGTCACGGGGACGGTGCCGGCGGGGTCTCCGGGAAGATGGCCTGGCGATCGCAGGGGGCCCGGCAGGCTTGCGCCCCTGTCTCTAGCTCTCCCGGACGCGGGAGCATGCGTGGGCCGTCCAGAGAAGGGAAGAGCTTCGTAGAAGTGATAGGAAAGACCGAGGACAGGTTTTATAAAGAGCTCGGAGCCAAATGGCACAGGCTGAAAGGTGACACTGTGTTTGTTGATGAGAAATGATGTATTTTTATCCTGTGTGATAATCTGTCACCAAACTGATGTTTACCAGTCTACTAAGTGAAAAGCTCTTGGCTTTAGGTGGAAAATCACAAGTGACTGCCTTATGGTGTTTCCTTATTATCCTGCTTTGTTTCTTGAAATGCGCTTTCACCGATGGGTAGATCTCCAATACTTTTCTATGGTATATTTGCTGAATCTTCTCAACTTGTTCTTTCAGAAGACTTCCCTCTAATTCTATCCATCTGTAGTGTAACGTACTGCTTTCTGCTATGTCAGCTGTGTGGTCCTGTTGTAAAATAGATGCAGGTACTGGGCCCCAGGCCTCATGTGGAACTGGTTGGTTAGAAACAAGTAAAATAGAAGCTATCTGTGTGGCAGTGGGTTAGAACCAGAGGCATTGCATACTCATGTTTAGGTAGTATTCACTACTATGTGTGTATATATACACACATAGTAGTGAATATTATATATAATATGTATGTGTATATATGTATGTATGTGTGTGTGTGTGTGTGTAAGTATTTGGTTTTATGAGTAAGGTAGTTTTCACACATGCTTCCTTGCTCTGTTGGCTACGAGGGGCAGGAGCAAGGGTGCTACAGTGGCAGCAAGCAGTCCACGCGTGCATCTTAGTTTCTGATACCGTTCCTCAGCAAAAAGAACTGATGCTTCTTGGAGAAATAGCTGACTCTAGGGCTTCCACTGCATTATACAAGATGAGCCCGGAACATTTTATAGTGCCAGGAGCCCAGGGAATGGGGTGGGAGGATAAAAAGAGGGGTAAAAGAAAAAAACGTAAGTCAAAGGGATAAAAGAACCAAAGGGGTCCCATTGGCCAAAGCTAGAACAGTTTAGCCAGTAACATAGATAATGTAGTGTCAGATCAGCCTAAAGTATAAAATAAATATGAATGAGTTCATTTCCTACTGATACAAAAAATAATGGGAAAGAATAGGCAAACCTCCTATGGAGGAATTTCGAGTTATTTATGTGGGTCTCCTCCACTCAAGAGCACATAGTATAACCTGCTCCCCGCTGCTGTGTGGGCCACTCATAGTGACCTCCTGAAGGAGGAGGAGGAGAAACCCAATACCTCCTGCCTCAGCCATCTTTACCACGTCTGTTTTTATGAGTGAAGTTCATGTTGGCGCTGTTTGGATTTAAAAATATTATTATGACAATGATGAATTTTCATTGAGTAGTCTCATGAGCATCTTTATAATAGCTATTGTTGGTGATTTTATAATTTTGTAATGAATTATTGATTCTTCATTATTCTAAGTCAAACCTAGGTAGCAAATGTCATGTTTTCCAAGATCATGAACTGGCACAACGTAACAGTCCTCTGTAAAGTTACTTCACGCCCTGTATCACGAGAGTTTTAAAGCTTCGTATTTGATTATTGCCGGAGTATTTGTAGTATTTACAGAAGTTTGCGGTTGAACCCGGATTCCACACTTAGCAACAGGTGCCGCCTGCACCGTAGTGTGCAGTGTCTGCTCCCCCGGGCGCTGGCACAGTGAGCGCCGTGCCTGGCCTGAGGTGGTGAGACTGACAGCGTCAGCAGAGGAGGAGACTCGGGCCTTAGCGTCGCTTCCATCCCATCTGTGAGATCTCCACGTAGCTGGAGCTTGATCTTTTGTTGTGAGATAAGATCTGGCCAGGTTTTCTTTTGGTAAAGAGGTAGTTCATTCATTCATAGATACATTTGACAAATATTTCCCAAGTTCTTTGCGGTCATGCTCTGTGGTCTTGATTGGGATACGACTGAATGACCACCCTCAGTGTCTCTCACTCCTCCATGCCTTTGTAGACGTTAGCCTGCCTGGACCACGTTCCCCCTTCGCCCTTGAAGGCCCAGGTCAGAGGTCTGCCCTGCTGTCCTCAGGCTCTTTGGCCTTCCCGTTGCTTGATATCTCTTCTTCCTTCTGTAGGGCCTTATGCCTATCATAAATCAGCCCAGTTTTAGGACTTAGCCCATCCTAAAACAGTCCCTTGCTTAAAAGAATGTCTCTCCCCCACCTCTTCTTAACAGGGAGTCCTTATCAGTTTGTGGACACTGAGTTGTTTTCTTAATCATAGTCGCCTGGGCTGAGCACAGTTTGCTGGCTGTGGATGTCTGTAAAGATTTGTTAAGATATAGACATCCTTCCCTTAAGTTGCTCACAGTCTCACAGAGGAGGAAGGGAGAATGGAACAGTTACAACAGGTGTTTTGGTGGAGACTGCTGGGAGGAGGACAGCTAATCCCGCTAGAGGAGAGTCAGGGTGGAGAGACCGTCTCAGAAGAGGCAGTGCTCCCCGAGAGGAGCGGTCACAAAGACGAGCGTGGAGGTTCCCGGCTGGCCGAGAGTGGCGTGGCCGGGGTGCACAGCGAAGAGCTTGGGGGCTGCGGTCAGAGCCTGGCTGGAAACCTGCCCCCGCTTAGCAGTTGGGTAGGGCTGAATTTTAAAAGTGCATTCCTCTTTAATTACTTGCACATTTTATAAACTTTGTAGGAATCCATGTCCTATGTGCTGTTTCTGTATTTAGGTTGATTGATAAAGCTAATACCGAATTTTGACTAGTTCAGAATTTATAAAAGAAGAAAAAAGAGGAAAAGGAGCAGTTAAGCGTGTGCTTTTCAGAATGTCTGGAGAGAAGACTTAAGTATGAGACTTGGAAGGAACTGCCAGTTCTAAATGGTAGATATGCAATCATTAATTATTTTAGGTCAGTACTGCCGAACTTCCAAATGCGAGTAGCCAGTTAGACATTTCTCTGGCTTAATTTAGAAAACAAAGAAAAAAATCAGAATCTTTTTGGCCTTGTCATGGTGAATAAAATTTTGTAGGATAAAAATAATATGTTATTTATAATACCGTATTCTTGGATTTTTGTATTTTAGTCCGTTGATCGAGGCCACTCCCCCCCCGCCCCGTGTGTGTGTGTGTGTGTGTGTGTGTGTGTGTGTGTGTGTGTTTGTGAGAGAGAGAGAGAGAGAGAGGGAAACAGGGTCTTGCTAGGTTGCCTAGGTTGGGCTCAAACTTGCCCCTACCTCAGCCTCCCAGAGTCCCGGGGTTAAAGATGTGCACCACCAAACCCAACTAATATTTCATTTCCTACAGTCAGTTAGGAGTTGTTTAAATCAGAATCACCGCCCCCCCCACACACCTTAGTTCTTATTTCATGCTGTGTACCTTTGTTTTTAAATCAGAGGAACAGATGTTATCAGGTCATATTGGAGAGCGTTAGAACCTGAGGAAAAGGCAAATTAGGGTAGAATGCAAACATTCTTTTAAAGAGGCACAAAAAGGTTCACTAGACAGAAATTTTAGAATGCACTGAAGATTGGCCTGCACATGCCCAGAGAAATGAGCCAGAGTTGGAACTGGGGCTATTTTATGTGTTTGTGCAGTAGAAATTTGTAGAATTTTGTAGAATTTAATAGTCTTGGTCTATTCTAGGCTAGTGGCTGGGGGCAATGGGCCACCCACAGTAAGTTAATGGTCCCTTCCTAGGGGAAATCCTAATTTACAGATGGAAAAAGTGAAAGTGTGAAAAGTCACCACCGAACTCATTTGCAGATGAAGGGGAACTGCCCCGGCTTAGTATATTCTGGGAGAAGAGAAGGCAAATAATAGCAATAAAAACAAATAAACAAACTGGGCTTGGGTCCTGAAGATGCAGTTTTCATTTTTAAAAATGTGATTTTCCTTGTCTCCCTGTCTTGCCTCTCTCCCCCGCTCCCCTCGACTTGGGTCTCTTATTCTTAAGGGGTGCAGAAGGCCTGCTGGTGCACCTCCGCGTGACCGCTTCAGGCTGAGGACAGGCGTTCGTCTGGCCTGGCCCGGGACCTAGAGTCTCACTGACCGATTTGAAGGGCGGAGACCAAGGAAGACGGGTTTTGTTGTTTGATGAAGGGCCGTTGTTTGACGGTCTGGAAAAGAGGACAAAGACATTAGCAAGTCTTAGGCCTTTAAGCTTCATTTTATAACTTGTTAAACAAACCAGGGCCAGAAATCAACCATGGAATGGTGATGAAAAGTGGCTTCAAAAACTGGTAGCAGTCAGTGACATTTGGCACAAGCCTTTCATTTTTTCGTACTAACCTCTATTTATTGAAATGTTTACCTAGACGTAACTGGTGGAATTAAAGAGCACAGAGACTCTTCCCTCAGTCAGAAATGTAATGTCTTCCTGTTTCATTATAACAAACCGAAAACTAAAGCTTTGTCTGAGAGATACTTGAAAGATACTCAGATAGCAGGAATATACTGAGAGGGGCTGAAGGACACTGTTCTGGACTCACTAGTGAGACCGGTAAGGCTTTATGGCTGCAGCTAAGAGGTGCAGCTGGAGGCTGGTAGCCGGCTCTGCGCGGGGTGTGGAGCACCCCTTCACGTGTAGGCCAGCTTTTAGCTTCATGTTTCTGTCGTGCTGTTTCGTGGGCCTTTCTTACCACGCACCTCCCTTCCCTTGTGCTGGGACATGATTGGAAAATGTCCCGAGTTCCCCAGCTCCCTGCTGCTCCCTGATAATTAGTATCAGAAAAAGTTAAAAGATGTGAGTTTTCCGACAGCGGAAAGAGCCTGAGTGGGAGAGAAAAGACAAGAAGTGGAGAGGGGCTTTCCTAGGAGAGAGGGAGGGAGCAGTGTGGACCGGCGGCCTCCTGCCCCGAGCCCGTGGATGTCACCACGTCCTGGGGGTCCTGCCAGGTGTCCCCCGAGTGACCACTGGAGTCTGCATGGCTTAGGACGCGTTCCCAGCGGCCCAAACGGGGGGCGGGAAGAAGGGAAAGAGGGAGGGATGGAGGGAGGGAGAGAGGGAAAGAGCAGTTTAGAGGACCTACTTTCATCTAAAGTGCTGAGGTCCCAAAAATGTGCATGATTTAAGGAGCTTTCTTTGCTCAGGTGTTGGCCCGTTTTCTCCACCAAGTCTCAGGACTGGGCTCCCCAGGCCAGTTGCATGAGAAACCTAGTTGGAGACACCGACGCAGTCCATTTGGCCCTTTCATACACAAGCACTCATTTTCCAGGTGCTCAGCGGTCTCTAACTGCCGGAAAGGAAAAGCCTAAGGCCGCAGAAGCTTGTCGGCAGGGAGAGGGGTGAAGGGGAGAAAGTGGTAAACTGTGCTTCCGAAGGCGAGGGGTTGAGGGAAGCGGGCTGACAGTGCCCTTGGCTGGACTTGGCAGCGTGGCCGGCTCTGCCTCCCAGTGCTTCTGTGTGCCTCCGGCCACTGGCTCGCCAAGGGACCGCGTCACTGGGCTGGGCCTGAGAGCCCTGCAGCTGAAATCGGGGACCTGACTCGCCCTCACAGAGCCACTGACTTGATCACAGCAGAAGAATTGTCAGAGGCGTCAGTAAGAGGCACCGGAGGAGTTTATTAGGCGGCGCTTTTAAGACCTAGCTCGGGAGTGGAGTCCTGGTGCCCGGAGCAGTGAGACTCCTGGAATGCCAAGTGGATGGGAGCTGAGCAGTCACTACCCACAGTGCTTCCTTCTAGATGAGGGGTGGGGGTCTGGAGATGTGTTGTAGCTCATCTAAAGGGCTGCAGTGAGTAAGAACCTGGGCTGATTCTAGGTTTTCCCCAGCTCCACATGAGTTGCATTAGAATTTTTGACTGCTCACGTTTTAGACCATTACTGCTTCCTCTGCATTAAGACAGGAAAATCAAGACTGTAAGGGAGTAGTTCAGAGTAGACCCAGAATGGCCCTGTGTGCTCCGGCTCCCCGCGCCGTGCTGACCCTGCTTCTTGTCTCGGCCAGTGTGGTAACTGCAGGAGCCCCTGCGGCACCCCAGGGTTGACTCCGCTGTGTGGGGGTCTCGCCTGGCTGGAAGGATGTGCAGTGTTGATTCCCATGTCTTTGCTGTTCTCTTTACTGCAGCACAAATACAGTCTGGACATGGTTACATATTAAGTTGCTGATTTGGTTTTTATCCATTTTACCATGTAAATGGTGCACGCTGTTCTTATATCACAGAGGAAGTCAAGTGTTAGAGGTTAGTGCAGCGGGTTTTAGTTGCAGAGAATTTTTTTTTTTTAGATGATTCTGCAGAAGCCAAATGTAGAAGCCTTTAAGATTTCATTAATGTGTAGTTTTACTGTGCTTCTCTAGCCCTAAGAGAAACATTTTATTAGAGCCATTGCACTCTGTTATTGGGGTATGGGTAATAGTACACATAAAAAGTTAGAAGTACATACAGACCATTAAAATTTGGAGGTAAACGTAGTTTGGGAGGAGTAATTCTTACGTGCTTTGTGAATGGATGGCAGGAGGCAGAGACCGCTCCGCAGGGTTTGCGAAGACAGTGAGGCTGCGGTGGATACCGGGTGCAGGCAGACAGAGGGTGAAAGGCTGTGACTAAGGAACAGAGGGAAGCGAGTGTCTTTTTAAAGCCTGAGACACGGCAGGGGACGTTAGGTGAGGCGGTGTTAGCAAACTTCAGTAGTCAAAGTCCTCGAGGCATCTGCGGTAGTTATTTGGGTGTCTTTAATGTCTTGGTGCCTGGAGGGTTCCATCAGCACCTCCTCTCTTTTTAAGGACAACTGCACAGGTGCTGAACCGAGTTTTCTCTGAGAACGGTGGCGTTGCTGACAGACAGGCTGGGCGCTGGGAGAATCATGCCCAGGTCGAGCTGACACTTTCTGTCCTTTAGTCTAATACTTCATTTCACTTGAGTCCCAGGGAGGCGGAGTCTAACCCCCAACGTCAGTCATGTGAGTGAGCTTCCTTTGCGGCCTGAGCCCCTATGTTGTGGGTGTTGCTGTTGATCCCCTGCATCTGCCGAGCAGGCTGACTGTGTGTTCCCACACGGGGCGACCGTGGGGCTCCGTGGAGGTCCCTGCCAAGGAGAGATCCCGTGTTCCTGGCCTCGGGTGCAGCCCCTCCACCTGTGGGCAAAGGCGCTCGCAGTCAAATGAAAGCTTAAGGAGTGGGGGAGGTTTTATCTGTGAGATGAGGCTATTTCATTTTATTTTATTTTGCTTTACTTTCCTTTTGGGGGCTGAGTGCTGTAGCATATTATTAGGGTCTGTTTATCTTTCAGTATATGATTTTTATTTGTATCAATCTTTTATTACACTGATAGTTGAAAAAATAAAAGCAAAGTGAACCATCAAGACTTTGTTCCCCTGCTCGTTCAACTTGACTGTGTAAGTATCTTGTTGTAACTGTGAATATTTTGGTAATTTAAAAAATTTCACCTTACATTAGATTCTTAGAGTTGATATCATTTTTCGTCACTTAAGTTTGTAATTTAAACATAAACACAGGTATTGAATTCTATTTTAAACTTGAATTTTTCCATAGAGCCAAGAGAACTTCAATATTTGGAAATAACTCAGGGTCCTTTTATTTTTCTTCTTTAAAAAAAAATGCAGTACTTTTATAAGGATGTAAAGTCACTGACCAAGTGGGAATGCATCTCTTTTTTTTTTTTTTTTTTTACTTTTTTTTTGGTACTGGGGATCCAACTCACAACCTTGCACCTGCCAGGCAGGCACTTAGGCCACTGAGCTAAATCCTCGGCCCTATTTTTTGTGACAGGGTCTCACTATGCAGTGGCTGGCCTTGAACTCACTTTATAGCCCAGGCTGGTCTTGAACTCACGACGATCCTCCTGCCTTAGCCTCCTGAGTGCTGGGATTAAAGGTGTGCACCACCAGGCCCGGCTTGCGTCTCTCTTTAATATGGTATCTGTAGCCCTTTCCCAGACACAAATAGACAGCGACAATATGTCAGTGCATGCAGGATAGACAGGCGATGCTAGAGGCCAGGGGGTCTGCCCTGGGCTTCACCCTAGGTCTCACGGGGCGGGGAGTCAGCCCTTGGGAAAGGGGACACCACTCCAGTTAGGAAGCTGCTGGTGTGTGCTCTCCGTGTACACTGCGAAGTGCTGAGGACAGGGACACAGGCAGGCAGCAGGGAGACAGGCGTGTGGCGGATGGGAGGGGGATCTAGAGATGGAGGAAAAGGAGGGGGAGGCAAGAAGAATTAAGATGCGTTACGTACATGTACCAACTCCCCATGGTAAATGTCGTCATTGTGTAGTACAAACAGGTGCCAGTGCAATTAAAAAATATATAAAGAGACTTTCTTGAGTAGAAATGACTCGAGTTCAAGTGAGAACCGACGGCAGCAGTTGGTGTTTCTGATCCTGATGGAGGGGAAAGCCGGGCTTCTGAGCTCACGGATAACACTTTCTCCTCCTCCGTTTCACGGTTCTCCACAGTTTGGAAGGCCTCACAGCCACGTAAAGTTTTGTGTTTGTTGAAACGGAATTGAATAAACAGATGTAGTATTAAAAATGACAGTCTTACGAGTTTCTACAGCCTGTTATCTCCACATGGAAGCCTTTAGCAGGTGATGCACAGAATGAAAGCGCAGCCTGAGGGGCCGGGCACCGGGCAGAACGCGTCATGTGTGGTGACGCCTCGGCTGCCTGACTCAGTTCAGCCCAGATGCGTGTTTGAGCACCATAAAACTTGAGAACTAAGCATATTTCCCCGTAAGAAATAAAGGAAAACCAAATAATTGGTTTTGAGGCCCTACGTTTACACTTAAAAATTCATTTTTTCAGGCATTAGCAAATTTTGCAATGATTTCCTTCTTTACCTCCTCTCAGGTTTAGTGCTGGAATCACTAACTTTCTGTGGAGCCATGTTTACATTATTTTATGCAAACAAAACGCAGAAACCCCCACCATGTGGAGTGTTTCAGTACTAACACACGCTCTGTCTGCTGTCTGGGCAGGAGCAGCAGCCCCTTGGGTCCACGGCAGGGTGCCCGTACAGGGGTTTTCAGGTTGGGTTTTGGTTCCACCATTGAGCAAAGTTACCAGCACGGAGTGGTTTTTTTTGTTCTGTTTTGTGTTTTTAACTTTGCTGGTCCAGTAGTGAGAAGTTTGAGCCCGGAGCCATTTGAAAAACAGAGGTATCACTGTATTTAAGTGTGAAAAAATATCAGTACATAGGTTAAATAGATGATTTTTAAATGTGGAATCTTTTCTTTTAACAATGTGTGCTAAATATCCTCTGGGTAGGAAACTCTGGATTCTGCAGCTTAGGATTCTGTTGTGGTTTGTGTAAAGCCTTTGCAGTCACGGGGGCTGAACCTCTCAGAGGTGGCTGGGTCCAGAGTGTGTGCTGCTGGGATTAAGGGTGGGTGATCAGCTCACGGACTGGCTTGGCACAGCTCTAATCCCAGAGCCTGATAGAGCATGAAGGGGCAGAAAGATGCTGGTAGGGTTTGGTTGTTGTCTTTGCTGTCTGCTGCCCGCCATGAACTGTTCTCTGCAAAGCCACCCCGCCCTGGAGCCAGCTGACTGTGGACTGAAACCTCTACAAATTGGGAGCTAAATAAATCTTTCCTTCTGTAGCTTTGGGCATCTGGCATTTTGTCTCAGCAATGAGAAAAGTAACTAAGACAGATTCAGAAGAAGGCTTGCCCAGATATAGTTAGAAGGCTTGACTTAATTTACCCTATTTATATGTGAAAGAGGCAGAGGTGCAGGAACTCCGTGAGTTGGGGTAGTCAGAAAAGAGGGAACAGATTTGGCTATTGTAGAACTTTTTAGATTATTTTTCAGAACTAGATCTAAACAAACAAAAAAACCAACCAAACAAAAAACTTCAGATCATTTATTCTGTTAGGATGCCCAGATCCGGAAGTAGTTCTTGTTGTAGAAATCATGGTATAATTTAGTACACATATTTTTGGCAAGAAATAAAGGCATGGTAATCCTTTTTTTTCTTATCATTTTCAGAGATTCAGTAGTCTTTTAAAAAACATTCAGGAGTGGTTATTTTTTTGAGCACACACAAACCTAGTAAAAAATCGACAGAAGTCATGAACAGTTTGTGAAAAGTCAAATACAAATTGAAATTATTTCTCACCTATGAGTTAGCAAGTATCTTTTGTTTTGGGTCTGGTTTTGGTTTGGTTTTTGAGACAGGGTATCACTGCATAGCCCAAGATGACCTTGAATTCATGTTGGTCCTCCTGCCTCAGCCTCTCAAGTGCTCTGAGTGGCAGGTGCATTCCATGATGCGTGGCTCTGAGGTCAGCACCCACTGTGATGTTTGACAGTAGCACTGTGAGGAAGTGCGTGCTCTCAGATGCGCCTGTCACAATCCATAAGGACAGGAATTTCCCCCCAATATCGTTATTTACCTTTACTCAGTACTTGGATGAATTTGCCCTGCAGAAATACCTGTGCATGGCACACAGAGTTATTCATTGCATTATTCTGTATAATAAACAAAGACTGGAAAATACTCAGTTCTTCATCAGTGGAGGCTGATTGATTAAACTAGTACCATACATCCACATGCTGAAACATTGTGTGATTGTTAAAAAGGAAGGTCTGTAAGTGCTAATAGAAATTTCCAGGATATCTTAGTAATCAAAAGCACCAACATTCAGAACAACAGTTACATAGCATCTTATTTCTTTCTGATAAGAGAAAATACTGTATGCTAATTTTTGTTTTGTTTTACATAGAACAAACTAATAAATAAAAAGCTAATAAAAGTGGTTACGTTTTCGAGATAAAGAGGAATGGGGTGGATGGGAGCAAGGGAAGAAATGAAACTTCTTGGTGTATCTTTTCATGTCATTTTTTATTTTGAACCACATAAAGTACATTAATCTTATTTTTATTTTTATTTATTTATTTTTTTTTGCGGCACCGGGGATCGAACTCACAACCTCGTGCCTGCCAGACAGGTGCTTAAGCTGCTGAGCCAAACTCCCGGTCCTAGTTTTTTTGAGGCAGGGTCGCACTATGTAGCTCAGGCCGGCCTTGTGCTCCCGTTGTAGCCCAAGCCGGCCTCGAACTCACAACGCTCCTCCTACCTCAGCCTCCCGAGTGCTGGGATTAAAGGCGTGCACCACCACGCCCGGCTTTAATCTTATTTTTAAAAAGTGCAGTACACTTTAAAGTTGTGGAAGTCACTGTCATGCTGATGTTATCATGAATCGGTTAGTAGAGTTTGGTGATACAGACAATACAATGATATAGATACACTAAAGGAATTTGTGATTTATGCAGTATTGGGATAATTAGAAAAATACTAAATAAGTGTTTATATTTCTGGTCAAACTAAGGGAAACAGTATCTAACAAAATATCAAAATAACTGAAGGTAAACTAAGTGGTATGTATATTATAGTAATTCAATGATAGGGTATTTTTTAAGATCTTCATAATTGCTATTAAAAGGTTTGACATTGCATCTAGATTTTTAACTTAAAAATGTGAACTGGGCATGGTGGCACACAGCTGTAATCCCAGCACTCCAGATCCTCCCCCTGAGGCAGAAAGATTGCCAAGAGTGTGAGGCCAGCCTGGGCTACATAGTGAGTTCAAGACCAGCCTGAACTACATAGTGAGACCCTATATCCAAAAAAAAGGTGACATTTAATGAATTCAATGTTGCTACAAAATATTTTGCTACTAATACATATTAATACCGTATTTTTTATGATAGCCTTTTTTTCTGGGGGGTATTTATGAACTTGCAAATGAATGCCCCTGAAAGCTAATTGTTCATCCTGTTTCAGGTCATGAGATTTGTTTGTTCAAAGTTTCTAGCAAAAAATGTAGGAACATGGAATAGGTGCTTGGCATCTTCTGCATTCTCAAAGAGCTTAAGTAGGGTGAACGTGAGGCAGGCATCTCTGGGCGAGTGGCACATTTGTTTTGGGGCTGTATCTTCATCCAGGACACTCTGCCAGCGAGCACCTGAACTTCATGTTTGTTGAAACAATCTCACTAAGCTTCCATTTCCTTATTGATTAAAAAAAAGGGAGTTGTAGTTCTTTTCGAATTGTTTTCCATGCTAACCTCCTTAGGTTATGACTGTAAAAACCAAATGATCTGACTATAGATTGTCACTGCTTTGTAAAGTGACTGGTATTTTGGCATAGCCTTATCTCTTACTAAAGCTTTTGCATGTGTTACTTGATTGTAAGTTCTTTCTTTTTATCTTTTATCTATTTTTTGTTTTATTTCGAATACTCCATATGCTCACCCACATTCAAATTGTTGTCATAATTAGGGGAAGAGATTGAGGAGGAGGGATAAATACTAGATGATAGAAAAGTTCCACTTATGAGTAATCTTTAATCCACAGAATTTTTATGCAGGTGTTTGCATTTTTTCCCACTCCACATTACCCTTTGTACCTGCCATGCTGGATAAATAATAAAGTCTGATGAATTTGTGTGCTGGTGTCATGGAAACCATGGATGTGAAAGATTTAAATGGTGTACATAGTGATCAAGTTTCCCAGCACAAATTGAAATATAGTGCTGAAACTGACATAGTTGAATCAGTACCTAAATAATGATTTAGGTAAGTCAGACTCCAGACTGTTCTATGAAAATGGAACTGGTATTTGTCGAACACATGCTAGGTGCCAGGCTCTTTAGAAAGACCAGCTAGGAACAGACACATGAAAATAGCCTAGATGATATGAAGGATTAAGTGTGGGTGACTCAGCTGAGCTTACTAGAATCTTCCAGAACAGAGGTTGGGAACTCATAGAACCCAAGGTTGACTATTTCTTACCAGTGAGACTGCCTTATGTGCAGTCTATAATGATGTCCGGATCAGTGATGAAATCAGTGCATGATTTGATTGCCTGTCTTTAGAGAAGCTGTAATTTCTGTGTGCCAGAGCTCAGGTTCATCCAGCTTCTTAAAGTGTAGTCTTCTAGAATGTTCTGAACCCAAAAAGGAGAAAAACTGAAGTTCACTCTGAAAAAGTTCTTTGCCTTGACACTTAGAAGTTACAGTCCTGTAGCTTGTACATACTCTGAATCCAAGTATATATAGGAGTGTGTAATTAATTTTCTCCTGTGAAGGATTTTTAAAGACGTCTTGAAGGTATATTAAGGGAATTTTGATCTTTAAGGCATATTATAATGATTAAGACCTCAAAAATATTAATGCTTTTACCCACAAGGAATAGATCTGTGAGTGATAATTTTAGTGACACTGACCTTAGTGCCTCCGCTCTTTGTAAAATCCTATTTGTAAGACTGTGTTTAATTTCAGGACTGTGGCTTTTGAGTAGAATGTAGTCACGTATATTACTTTACGAAGGAACCGGCAGATCTGTGTGGCATTTTCAGTGTCTTAGCATCAGCCTTACTTAGTAAATCAGAGGTGACTAGAACTGCAGTAGCAGCTATAGCAGAAGATCTTGCAGCTTGGTTGTAGGTAAAGTCACACTTCCTGACTCTTGCCAGTCCTCGTGGTTTGGGAGTCACTCAGCGGGATGTCAGAGGTGAGCAGAAGGCAGGGAAGCGGGGGTTGAGGGCTCTGGGGGTGTCAGTCTGGCTGGACATTGGGATTGAAGTCAGGGAGGGAGAGGAGACTGCAGGCCCCTTGCTCACAGGTGTGCTTTTCGTAAACGTCCTCTACCACCTGTTCCCTCTGAGGCAGCCTAGCAGACCCTGTCAGGTTGAGGCCATTGGTGACCACCGATATTTCCCTTTAAGTGGTGGTTTGTGCTGGTGACTCGAAAGTTGCCGGGATGAGGCGAGCTGAACATACTGCACTAGGTTAGGTGGCAGGCTTGGCCACCCGCTTGCCTGGCTGGCTTTGTAACCTTACTCTGTGTGTGTGTGTTCCGGGTGGTGGGGGTTTATTGGCAAGAGGCTAGCTGGACTCTTTCTTTTCTGTGTGATGTCTGCAGAACCCAGAGCCAGATGACCACCCTGGTTCCCATTCCCCAGCTCACCGGCTCTCTGCAGGAATGAGATCAGCCCCGGGGAGTGAGAATGATGGCGGGAGGATAGTGCATTCCTATAATCCCAGCTACTCAGGGGCTGAGGCAGGAAGGTTGCGGGTTCAAAGCCAGCCCGAACAACTTAGTGGGACCTGTCTCAAAATAAAATTTAAAAACAGAGTTGTGTGTGTAGCTCAGTGGTAGGGGCCCTGGTCCAATCCCCAGCAGTGCTCAAATAAAAGAACTGGTTGTGGGATGGATGGAACAAGAAACCTCACTCCTTTTATCTGCAAAGCGCAGATACACACATACAATACACGAAAGGATAGCCCTTATATTTGTGGTACTAAACTTTCATGAGAGTGGGTGGGGGGTCTGTAAAAGGCTCCTATGGGGAACAGTAATGAAAAAGGGTTGAGAAATGCCTCTGTTAATTCTGTCCAGGCAATGAAGAGTGGACGGCTTGGGGTAGACAGGACGGGACGGAAAGGTTAGGAGAAGGCAGCGTCCGTGTCCTTAGGAGCCGGAACAGCTGGCTCTGCAGTGAGGAGGCGCAGGAGCTGCGGTCTCGTGAGTGGGGGCTCAGGGCCCGCTGGGTGTGAACGGGCGGGCAGTGAGCGGGCTCCTCCTCGGTGCGTGGTGTGGGCGAGATCCGCAGACCGTCCTCCAGGGTCTCTCACCTTTCCTCCTGCTCTCTTAGTGAAAACCGCATCTAGCCAGTTGTTTAATAGGGAAGCCGAACTCGCCAGCTTTAGGCGAAACAGGCGATGCATTAGAGTGCCGTCCGTCCTCAGGACCGCTGGCCGCTGCGCAGGGCCCGTCCCGGTGTCGGGGCAGCAGGGCCCGCGGTCCCCCACCGGGGGCTGAAGGGATGCGCACTGCGCGCACGTCCGCAAAGGAGAATCGTCTCTGGAGGAAACAGTCTCACAGATGCACGCACTGCTGTCTTAGTAAAATGCATGTGCCGCTATGCTGAATACACGCGAAAAGTATTGTTGAGTGTATAGCTGTTCTGTATCGTTACTTGTTTCTCAGATGCTAGAGGCACTACTACTTCCATGTGCCCTTCATGTCCTGCGAAGTCAGGGAACTGTGGAGTGAGATAGATTGGAGGCCAGTGACCCTAAACCGTGACCCACGGGAGTCAGGGTCGGGGTGCCCGTCCATAGCACCCTGAGAGTGCCGGGGTTTGAGGGGGAAGTCTCCAGCTGTGTTCGCTGACCCCGTGGGCCTTTTCTTGTTCAGGCATCATACGCAAACATTGCTACAAAATATTTGTTAGAAACTTCACTAGTTTCCATCCGTGAACCCGTACAAGCATTCCCAGGGACAGGCCACGACACCTCTGTCTTTTGAGGGTCCATACTCTGTTCTCTGAGAGTATATGGAATTCTGCCCAATAACTGCCTTATGCCTTAAAAACAAAACAAAGTGATTAGTTAGAAGTGTTTGAGAATGATTTGCTGGTACTTAAATCTTCATACTTTTAAACTTTTGCTGTGTTATTAGAGTATCATTAAGATACACTTGGCATGAACATTTCCAAGTCTGTTGTCTCTTGTCCAAGAGCGAATGGAGTTTGTCCGAGCCACCTGTACTCCACAGAGGAGGCGAGTTACTTCTGAGTTATTCTCGTCAGTGCTCACGCATTGTATGTGCGGAATGTCTAGGAGAAGTGTTTTTTTGATATTGATGTATGCATACCCTTTCTAAAAATCATTTTGTATTGATTTGGGAAAGAACAAGATGCTAAAAGCCTTAATAGAGTTTGTTCTATTTCTGTTAAGGCCACTGATACAGTTCCTTAAGCTCAGTTGCACTTATAACTAATTACCATTATCAGTAGTGTTCAGATTAACTGAATTTTCTGTTGATTACAGAGAGACCAAAAGCTACTTAGGAACTCTTTTTTTTTTTTTTTTTTTTTTTTTTAATAAAAAAAAAAAAAAAAAAAAAAAAAAAAAAAAAAAAAAAAAAAAAAAAAAAAAAAAAAAAAAAAAAAAAAAAAAAAAGAAAAAAAAGACATATACAACAAAGACAACAAGCAAAAGAGACAGACAAACGACGAGAATAAATACACAACAGTAACATTACGGTTTACAAAACCAGATGATAGAAACTTGACAATGGTTGCAACATTGCGTATCATTATCCCCAAAATGGTTACTTACATTAACAGATATAGACATGCAAAATTGATCCAATCATATGAATATTAATTGTTCTTTCTCAATGACAAATACATTCAGCAGCGTGTTCATTCTAGTTATCTTACATATACATATACACAGGTCCATATCCCTTCCGCTTCCCTTTTCTCTTTCTGCCCTTTCCCTTCCCAGTCACTTCTGCTCCTTGAGCTGTTTTCACCCCCACGTAGTATTTATTATAGATTCTGGATCATATATACTTTTTTCAGTTTCTTACAGTAGGGAGACAATACGGTATTTACACATGTGGGTTTGATTTATCTCACTTATGAGTATGGTCTCAAGTCGTGACCATTTACTTTCAAAAGTCTCAATGCAATCTTTCTTAATAGCTGAGTAGTATTCCATTGTATAAAAATACCACATCTTTTTTATCCAGTCTTTGATTGATGGGCACTTGGGTTGTTT
>RJWM01018547.1:0-40760 GCA_004363535.1 Dasyprocta punctata
GAATCCCAAAGAAAGTAAAAGTGAATCAATAAAAGACGAAAATTAATGGAAAAAATATATTATTGATGTCCTAACCTAAAACTTGGTACTTCAGTGACTAAAAAGGAAAACCTCCAGCAAGTCAGTTTAATAAAAACAGAGAAAAGAGGATTAACTATACCTATAAAAGAGGACACTATGAAAAAAATTGAATTCTTATAAATTGAAAAACCTACATAGCATGGAAAAGTATAGATGAAGAGATAGATAGATAGACAGACAGACAGACAGATACAGAGATAGAGATATGTGCATGCACACACATGAAGACACATATGAACGCATACAAAAAATAGACCCAAGAAAAGGTTAGAACATCTAAATAAACGAACAACCATTAAATAAGTTATATTTCTAGTCAGCAATTGACTTTCTGTGTGGCAAAAGTTAAAACTGAATCCCTGAATCACATCATACACACAGATAAACTACAGATACATGAAATGTCAATATGTAAAAAAAAAAAACCCAAACTTTCATAATTATAATAAATTATAGAAGATTATCTTTAGGAACTTGGGGTAAAGAATGGTACCTTAAATAAGACCCCCACAAAGGAAAAATCACAAAGAAATAAATTAATGAAGTTGAATACCTCAAGATTAAAAATTTCTGAATTCCAAAAGATAGTTTAACGCATAAGTGACAGACTGAAAGGAGATATTTGCTGGTGATATGGATTTGAATGAAGACTAGATAGAGAATTCCTAAAAATATTAAGATAAAGACAGCTGAACGTGGTGACACACACATATAATCCCAGCACTTGTGAGGCTGAGGCCGGAGGATCCCTGTGAATTCAAGGCCAGCCTGGGCTACGTAGTGAGTTCAAGACCAGCCTCAACTGCATAGTGAGACCCTGTCTCAGAAAACTAAATAAATAAAAAATAAAGACACATATACCACTAGAAAAGGTAGCCAAAATATGTGGACCTGCAACTCACAAAAGGGGGAAATATAATGTTCCCAGTAATTAATTAAATACGAATTTAAAACTACAAGTTTCCATTAAGTTGGTTAAACAATACCGCTATCAGAGAAAATATAAGGCAACAACCTCATACAACACTGGCAGAAGCATAAGTTGAAACAGTAATTTTGTGGAAGAATTTAAGAGTGTGGAATTATTCAACAGTTCTATTCTTAGTCAAATATCTTCCAAACTCACCACACCTACCCTACTTAAAAAGAAAACCAATGCAAATAGTTTTAGAAATGAGTTTTATCAAACTTTCCTCCCTCCAAGAAAACCTCTCAATTTTTTTATGTTACCTAAAGTTTCAGTCAACTGGGGGAACAGGAAAAGAAAAAATAATTGTATTCATTTTATATGATTTTGCTATAAAAGTTAGGGTAACCTTGGTATCAAACCCAGAAATTCTTACCAGAGGTCTATGCATCCACACAGATGTATTGCAACAACACAAAATTCATTTTAGTGGAAAAGAGAGGAGAATTAAATTGAGGTGCAGTACAAGAAGACTTCAGTGTGGCTTGAGAAAAAAACTGAAAGGTTGAAACAAAACCCAGTTCCTTCTGATTCATTCGACGCTGGCCAGTGCCTCCGTGAGGTCTCCCCGGGACACCAATGTAAGAACAGAGCTTTCTTTTGCCAAATTGCAGTCTTCTGCACATATTTCACCGTTGCTACCTTAGGCAGCCTCCCGTGATGATGCTAGAAGTTTTAAGTTTCCTACCCTCCTGCCTTCCTAAGACCGAGAGACTACGGGTGGCCTCTCTGCCCTCTGGTGGCCGTGAGAATTCTTCCGCGGTTGCCTGGGACTTCGACAAACTAGCATCTCTAGTCCTCCACTTCCTCTGCGGGATCTGCATTTATCATCGCAAACTGGACCATATACAAAATTTAGCAGGCCCAACATTGCCTGAAAGGGTTTTCCATCGCCCGTGGAAAAGCCCCTCTGGGTAACAAAGCATAGAGCTCAGAATGCAGGTGCAGGAGTCCTGTTTGGTCCCTGGGACTTGGAGAAAGACCCCTGCTTCTCTATATGGCCATTTCAGCCTCCATAAACAGCACCTGCCGGGAATGGGACTTCGTGTCCTAAGATCGCTCCCTTATGAACCAAGTGTACTCGGCATCAGTCACAAGGTGAAAGACTCCACCTGTGTGTCTGAACCCCCACCAACCAGTGAGGTAGACTTTTTCTCTCTCCATATGACAGCTGAGGAAAGGCAGACAGAGAAAGCTGACATCTTCTGTGTGAAGTCACGCAGCTAGCAAGCAGCTTCGTGCTGCTGTTTGCGGAAGTCGTGGACCACTGAGCCGCACTGCCTTGCTGTGGAAATGAGGGGCGTTCTTGGGCAGCGCTTCACAGAGTGCCTGGGACACAGAAAGTGATACATGGGAGGTGCCGTTGGGAGCCACCCCAGGTTCTGCAACGAGGAGCACGGGCTTTACAGAAGGTGCTGGCTCTGCCCAAGCGGGCCACGTGACCCACTCCAGAAAGAAACTTTTGAGAGCCCCTGCAGGCCCCCCTGGGGGCTGCCAGCATAAGCACCCCAGCCTGGCAGGGGCACTGCCTACAACTGCTTTTTTTACACTACTTTGTCCCCAAGTCTCATGACATGGCAAGCTCTTCAAAAGTAGGGACTTCTTACATATCGACTCCTTCTCCAGCCCAGACCCCATACTTTCACCCTAATATAGGTTAGCCTTGTGTTAAACCAATAAATGGAGATGTTATTTAAACACATGTTGCTTCCATCTAAAAAGCAAACAATCTGGGGGATGAGTCAAACTTCTGAAACCCAGGGTCAGCTTTGCTATATCTGTGAGCTAAAAAAAAAATCCACTGGAAAGTCTCCCTAAGCTAACTGACCAACAACAGAGAATGTTTATATCAAATGCAGTATGCTTGTATAAAGAAATATTACATGGTCAGTAAAAATCACATGAGAAGCGTTTTAATGATACAGAAACCAGCTGTGATATAATATTAAGTGAAGTAGCACATCTGTTAGCCTTCTGTCATGTCAAAGCACCTGAGATAGATGATTAGCAAAGAACAAAGTTTTATTTTGGCTCAAGGTTTTAGAGGTTTTAGTCCATGGTCACTTGGCCTCATTGTTTTTAAGGCTGCAATAAGATGGAACCTCATGGCAAGAAGCACATGGTAGAACAAAACAGCTTACCTCATAGCAACCAAGAAGCAAAAAAAGAGTGAGAAGAAGGGCCAAAGTTCCAATGACCCCCTCAAGGACACAGCTACCCATGACCTTGTTTTCTTCTGCCAGGCCGAATCTCCTGAAGGCTGCACGACCTCCCAGCAGTGCCAGAGGCTGGCACTCAGGCCATTAGCACATGGCTTTTGGGGACATTTAAGATCCAAACATAACAGTAGGGTCTACAATTGCACATGAAATGCAACCTCAGCTATTGAGAAGAGACGTATAAAAGAAAGACTAGAAGGAAATTTGGTAAATGTTAAGTGTTGCTCTGAATGGTAAGATTCTGATTAATTTTTTTTTTTTAATTTGGACTTTTCCATGTTACTATAATTTCTACACTAAGGGCTTACAAGTCTGATGCCAGAAAACTAAGTTAACTGTTTAAAAATTTTCTTCTTAGATGCCTTCCAAATGTGACTTGCTGTTCCCTGCAACCATCCACCAAAGGCTGCACAATATTCAAATGCTAAGGAGTCAGGTAGTTCTGTGGGGGCTTGCACACTTCCAGCCACTGGTTGGAATGAGTTAGGGTAAGCCTCGGTGTCCTCTTTGTACAAACAGGAATAGCAGTCCTCACTTCACCCCAATAGCACAAGAGACACATAATGGGGAGCCATTAGTCACTTAGGACAGTGTATCTGACACCTGCAATTTAAAGGCAGAGAGTTGTATTTGGCTTACGGTTTCAGAGCCCTCAGTCCATGGTCATCTGGCTCCAAAGCAGAAAAGGCATGATAAGAAGGGGTGGTAGAGGAAAGCACCTCAACCCACAGCAAACAGGAAGCAAAAAGAGAGACAGAGAGAAGAAAGGACTAGTAAGGTAGGAGATTAGGGCACAGCAGGCTGACTATGTAACATGTCAGTCATGAAGATCTGGACCCAGGGCTGAAGCCGATCCAGGATGGAGACTGAGCAGTAAGATGTAACCTGTCAGTCACAGCCAGGAGGTGAGGCCAGAGCAGTTTCCAGCAGACAGATCTGGGAAGTTATAAAAGACAGCAGTCTTTAACTTCACCACCACCGTGATCATACTGTTCTGCTATCCTCCTGTTTCTGGGGTGCCTTGTCCTGTTTGTGCAACGTAAATCTTCTTGCTCTTCTTTTTCCTTCACTCTTCCCTTTTCTTCCTTTATTTTAAATAAAAGTTGCGTTTATCTATTCATCAGGTGTCCTGGCCAGTTCTAGGGGAAGGACACAAAAAGCCTGGAATCACAGAGCCATCCACTGACACTGGGACAAGAACACACCCTTTAAGGTCACACCCTCAGTGACCTGCCTCTTCCAATCAGGCCCCACCTTCTGACCGGCACATTCAGCAACAGACTCATCGATGGGTGAATGCACCATTGAATATAGCACCTTCGTCATCCAATCATCTTCTAAAAGTCACATGAGGTTTTGAGCAGACATCTAGATGTAAGTCACAGCCATGAGTCACACCCAGGGTGGTGTCTCCTCTTCCTTGACTCAAAAATTATGCTGCCTCAGATAAGCCTGGATGGTCATGGACTCCTCAGCAGCAGGCCGTGGAGAGGGTGGTCCCGGGGAGACTCCAGGGACAGTGTGTGGTCTGGGATGGGATAGTTTTCCTCCCTGTCTTATTATTGTTGCTGTGGTACTGAGATTTGAACCTGTGGGCTCCCTACCACTGAGTTAGTTACATCCCTGGCCCTTTTTATTTTTTATTTTGAGACAACATCTTGCTGAGTGGCCCAGGCAGTACTTGAACTTGTGTTCATCTCACTTTAGCCTCGCTTTTTGCTGAGAATACAAGCCTGTGCCACCACACTTGGTCACCCATCTGTCTTTTACAGACAGCCATGGTGAACATTCTTTCTCAAAGGTCTTGGTGAATATGTCAGCGGATGGTGGTGGAGGGGCACTGGAAACTGGATCATGGGTGTGCAATACTGGATTATGGACATGTGCTAACTGAATTAGTCCACTGATTGGTTTAGCATAGCTCTGGGTGTGGATACTGGGAAGGCCCATCCTGGGTGTGGTGACACCAACCAATACGCTTGTAGCCTGGGTGGAATAAAAAGGAAAGGAAGGCTCACTGCTTGCTGCTTTCTGCCTGCCCTGCCATGGACTGTTTGTTCTCTGCCATACCCCTCTGCCATGTCGCCTTGCCCTGGAGACAGCTAACTATGGACTGAAACCTCTATAAACTGCAGGCTAAAATAAAGCTTTCCTCCTTTAACTCATGAGTGTTGAGTATTTTATTCCAGCAATGAGAAAGTAAGAAACACACCCATGAAGAAGCCACCAGGGCAAGTGTAGGAAGAAAAGCACACACAGGAAAAGGAACAAGGTGGAGGTTGGAGATATTTCCTACATGGTAGCCACTGTTGTTCTAAGCTCTGCAGGGACCAGAGAGTGCTAAACAGAGAAGACTCCGCAGATCAGCGCTGTTCATCAGTACCCCAGCCACTATCCAGAGCAACGTCTTCTGGACAGCAACCTTTTAAAGCCTTCACAGGCTCCAAACTGTATTTGGACAGGCATTTCCCCTGCTGCTGACTGCAGCAGTGCTGTGAGGAAGTGTTTCTGCTCCAGTTTAGATAAGAAAATTAACTGTACTCCCACATTCCACTGCAAGTAATCCAGTTAGGTCTGAGTTAATCCACTCCCCTTGCAGGTGACATAGCTCTTGCTGCATAAAGACCCAGCTCTGTTTTTGAAACAAATCGTAGTCATTCGATTTTACAAAATAACTGCAAAGTTACTCATTCGTTTCCACATTTCTTAAGAGCTCACCATGCACTGAACACTTTCCCTTGCAGTGAAGGTAGAGAAGACAGGATCAGGAGCTCATTATCTTCCTCTTCTTCATTGTTCCAGCAAACCTCCATCTGTCAAATCTCTCTCTGTTCTCTCTCATTCTCTGTCTCCTGGCTGGTTTTGGCAAGCATGGCACTGGCTTCTGGGTGCAGCCCCCTCACCCTACTTCCGGTTTTGCACAGTTAGCTCTCCTCTAGTCGCACACAGCAGCAGCAGAACACGGAGCAAGACCTTTCGAGGGGCCCCAGGGGTCCCACTAAGTCAATGCCCTCCCTCTGTGCCTTCTCTTCTGCTCTCCCTGGCATCTGAATCCTGCTCTGGTGACAGTTACCACCCACAGGTCTCCAAACAGTCACCTGCACTCAGTACCACCTTCTGTGTTTTTTCTGCCTGATGAGCTCCTTCCTTAGGCTGCTCTAGTAAACTTCTCCTTAATCATTAAAACAAGGCTCAAATATTTCTTTCTTTGTTACTTCTCTGTAGTGATAGTCTCCTCTGCCTTCCAGTATGTAGTGGTTGATATTGTGTCAACTTGAGAATTGAGACGTTTAGAAGCTTAACTAAGTGACTCAGCAGGGAGCCAGGGTCCTCACTTTGTCAACATCCTCAGCCTGTGCAAGAGGAGGGCAGGAGATGGCCTGAGCGCTACACCCACCCTGGGGGCGGGCAGCCTGCTTACAATGCCAGGAAGGAGAAGAAGCTTGCTCTCCCCTCCTTTGCTCTTGCTGCTTTGCTGTCTTCTGTCACCTTGAAGTGCTGCCCCGGTGCCACGCCACCCTGCCTCGGAGCCAGCTGATTATGAATGGAAACCTCTACAAACTGTAAGCTAAATAAACCTTTCCTTCCTGCCTTAATTTTGCATGTCAGGTGTTTTAGATCAGCAACGAGAGAAAAGTAACCAACACACGGCACTTCTTCTGCTCCCAGGATATTCTAATCACCCCCGTTATACTGTGCGGTCCACTTCCACCCCTGTCGGCCTGTCTGCTCCTAGAAGATCACCTCCTGGAGAGTTTATCATCATGGTTTAGTACCCAGTCCACAGCTTCCCTGGAACATAGCAGAGGCCCAATAAATAGTTTTTAATTGGATGAATTGATGCAAGAATACAAGCGGCATTCTTAATCTTATGTTACATCCCATCTAAGAAGCAAAACCTTCTGTTCTTTTCCTGCAGCCTTTAGCCTGGCAGAGACAAGGCAGGCAGGGACCACGTGGTTCTGCGTCTACAATGGTTCGATTGTTTGTGTCTCTTCCAAAATCCTTGCTGAAGTGTACTCCCCAGTGCAATAGTAGTAAGAGGCAGGGGCTCTTCCCGCAGGAATGGAATGAAGGCCTTGCACCGCCTCTGCCCTCTGTCTCTCCTACCATGTGAGGACCTCTGAGCCCTCCTGAGACCCTGCAGTGGCCCACACCTTGGGCTTCCCAACCTCCATAACTACGAACAATGAATGTCTGTTGTTTATAATTTACTCCGTGGGTAGCTTTCTGTTATAGTAGCATGGTAAGATTACATTATCTGTTTTACCATGTTAATTTAAAAATCATTCCTTATCTGCCTTTGTGTGTTTGTTGACAGTGAATGTTCAATTTGGTCTTCGGTGAATTAAAAAACAAGCAAACAGACTTTGAGCCTCCACCACGGGCCCCTCAGGGGGCATGCACAGTGTGGGCCGCATTCTCCACCTGCGAAGAGTCAAGGGCATCCTCAAGAAGAGGATAGGAAGGTCCTGTAACCACAGGTCCAGGCTTGGGGAAGAAACGACGGTGGGGAGGGGCCTTGGGAGCCAAGGGGACAGACGAGCTGTCTCCGGGGGAGAAGGGAAAGCCAAGAGTGAGAGCTGCAGCCTCGAGTCCCGGGCTCCCTGAGCCCACAGCACGAGGTGCGGCAGCAGGGAGGTCAAGGACAAAGGGGACAAGGGGCAGAGGGACAGTGAGACAAGCTCCCCAAGGGCAGTCCGGCTGGACGGCGACCACTGAGAGCCACGGGCCATTTCTGTCACTCCCTTCATAGCCCAGTAAGCACTTTTCCAGCACTGTGCTTTCATCAGCTGATTGCAACAAGCTCAAACAGACCTGCAGAGGACCTGAAACCACAGCTGATCTGTTTCTCCCCATCCCTAAGGGGACAGTGAAAAAGAAGCGATTCTCTCTCCCCTGCACCTCCAACCGCAGCTCCCTGAGCATTCGGAAGCACTGGCGCATCAATATTCCAACCCCAGAGCCCCTCCAAATGCCCATGTAAACATTCATTTACATTTAGATTGTACTTCCCTGGATTCAGACTCTTTCCCTGAAAACTCTAGCTATCCAATTATTAAGAAAACCAACATGTCATGTCTAAGCCTTTTGGGGGGAGGAGATATTTCCTCCCCCACGAAATTCCCCCATCCATCACAGAACAGGTGGTCCTGTCTGGATGGGTTTGGTCAGCATCCCAGCACACTTGAGGACAAAATTTTAAATATTTGTGCTTTTCAATAAGGAAAGATGAAGGCTGAAGGGGCGAGTGAGCAAATTGTCGCTCTCATGTCGAAGGGGAGAGAAGGAAGTGTTGGGAAGGAGAACTTTCTAGAGGAAAAGCTTTGGGAAAACTGCTTAAGGCAGTGGGAGGAGTCCACTCTGGAATTACAGGCAGGTCATTCTCATCACAGCCCAGTAGCTTCTTACTTTCTGACCTGTGATTCATCCGTGCATATGCTTTCCATGCAGTGGGGCCAGAGAGCCTCAATTAACTGGGCCAGTACGCTCCTTAGGTGGCCACGCCCAGGATCAAGTGACACAACATCAATGAACATCCTCGGTGGAATGTAGATACTCAGCCGTTTTCCTTGTGTGTGAAGGATGGGAGCGGCAAGGTGAAGAAAGTAAGAATCAAGTGTTCTCCTGGGAATTTGAGACCAAGCTGTAATCCAAACCACAGAGGGCTGAGCCACGAAGGAATTCATTCACTAACTTGATGCTTTGCAAATTTCCTTCCTCAGTGAGTTCTGGAGTTCATTCATCAAACCTTAGAGTAGGAGGCTCCAGGGCTGAGTTTAAGGTCACAGGAAAGGAAGGGATGTACTTCTTTGCCTAGCAAATGATTAATAAAGGGACTGGGTCAGGTCCAGGGAATAAACTAAATTTATTCCCTCTCAGTTATCAGTGGGAATTTTGTTCCTTGCTTACTAAAATCCAAACCAAGTCAGTGGAAGAAAATGAAAACAAAACAAAACAAAACAAAGATTTTTTTTAAAAAATGAGAAGAAAAGCAGTAACGACAAACACCCCAGGTTCTGCCCACATATAAATCAGAGCTCCCACATCAAGGCAGCTCTTGGTGTCAAAGGTCCCAGACTGTGCTTCAGCACACAGCGAAGCTATGAGACCACTCTTCCGGAGGTTGCATGTGGCTAGCAAACACCTTCCAGTGTTTCGAGCCAACATCTCCGTAGCATGTGGTGGTCAATCCAGTTCCTTCCAGTGGTCTCGAGCCAACATCTCCGTAGCATGTGGTGGTCCAAGAGGCTTTCAAAGCATCCCCTTCTTGTCCAGCCCATCCTCCAAACTTCTCTGATAGGAGAAAGATGGCTTCATCTCCCTAGATATTTTGGAAGTGGGGCAGATGAAGAAATTGGGACACCGAGAAGAACTTGGCCCAAGAAGTATGAAAAGCTGGTCTTGTGAGTATTCTCCTTTGATGCGGCTTTAAACCTGCCGCATCTCGGGACCCCCATTTCCTCATTAGTAAAGGGAAGATATTAGCCTGTAGCTCACAACAAATATCTGGGTCAGGAGCATTAAAGGCTCACATTTCCACAGCCCCAGTGTAGATTCACATCCATTTTTCTTCTAAGATCCTCACAATATTGTTGAAAGAAAGCCTGGGAAAATGGCAGTTTCTCCCCCATCACAGGAATCTGAGGAATCTGAAATGCAGAGAATTTAAGAGGCTGCACATGAGCCAGTCAGGAGCAGAACTGGCCTCCGGCCCACTGCCCACTCCGCCCCAGCCCACTGCCAATTTTTGCTATAAAAATGCAATTGATTGTAAATTATTCATAAAATATGGTGTTTCTTTTTATATAATTTTATTGTTTCCCATTTTATCCGAAGTATTGCATATTCATCATAGAAAATTTAGTAAGGACAAATAAGTAAAAAGAAGAAAATCATGATTACCCATAGCTCCACCGAACAATACCGTTACTTAACAGAAAAAGAAACAGACCATCAAGCACCACACCAGGTGCCTAAGACACGGTCCCGAGATCATCAAAGCCTTGACAGGAGCCGGGGGTTACAGAGCACAGCATCAGGGACAGAGTGTTTGAGGAGAGGGGCAGTGGACAGTTAAAGGGAGAAGGGGAGGCACAGAGTTGGAATTTTAAGGTGGCAGCTGGGGAGGGAGCCCGTGGAGAGGAACACAGCTGCAGGTCTGGGAGGGAAAGGCGAGGAGCGGGTGCTGGAATGTGACCCCCGAAAGGTAGGGCAGAGAGTGGTGAGGGATGGTGGGCTTCTGTCCACAGTGTCCCACTGAACAGCAGAAGAGGTGGGCTCAGTAGGTGGGGCCCATGTGGCGGTGAGCTTCTACAAGCCCTGTGCCGAGTCCTTCTTTCTATTTTTTATTTTTCACTGAAACAGGAAGCAAAGTCCGGGTGGAAGGGTGAAGAAGAGATCTGAGGAGTTCGGGGAGAAACAGCTGTCTCAGCGAGTCAGCGAGAAACCCACCCTGAGGCTCCCTCTGCGTGCGTGTGCGTGTGCGTGTGTGTGCGTGTATGTCGGGAATCAAATCCAGGGCCTCGCGTGTGCTAGGTCAGTACCCTGCCACTGAGCTATGCCCCCAGCCCCATGAGGGGTCCTGGAAGCTTTCACTGGGTTGTGAGTTTTCCTCCAGCTGTAAAACCAGAGGTTTGGAGGAGACCAAGAATTGGGTTTAAGTGGGCTCGTGGCTCACCGAGGCTGAATAAAGAATCAGGAGCGGGCAACAGAGGCAAAGGAATGGTGGGAAGAGGGGAAAGTTGAGGAGCGACACAGTACATATGGGTCCACACCAGTAGGTGAAGAGCTGTTGGAGATGGTGTAATAAAGGCTGCATCCTGCAAAGAGAGAAGGTAGGAGTCACCGACGGAGGTTTGGACTGAGACTATTGGAGGCATTGTAGTTCTTAGTAATAACAAGGTCTAAGGTTTGACCTTAAGAGTAAATGTCTGAATTAGAGCAGGAAAGAATCACCGACCAGAAGAGTTCAAGGAATTGAGAGGACAAAATATCAGCCACATCATGTATATCTATAATAGAATTTCTGAGAACTAGAGAATTACAGCATGTAACGGGAGACAGAGCTAAAATTGTGCACAAAATATGATAATGACCCAAAGACAAGTAGATGGTTTCCCACTACGTTAGATATAGACATTGGAAAGGTTGGAAGGATCACTAGTTATGGGGGTTTATTTGGGTTTTAGAACTCAGACAATCAAAGCACTTCCAGTGTGGTGTT
Source organism: Dasyprocta punctata (assembly GCA_004363535.1). NCBI lineage: Eukaryota > Metazoa > Chordata > Mammalia > Rodentia > Dasyproctidae > Dasyprocta > Dasyprocta punctata. The sequence goes on from RJWM01018547.1 coordinate 11,495, forward strand.
AATTTGAAACTATGTTTAAAGATCAAGATTTTTTTTCTTAATGTATAAGAAAGCAAATAAACATGCAAAAATATAAAATCTTCGAGTGCATATATTCCCAGCCTCCTCTGCTGGGGAAATTCTATTATTTCAACATGCAGATCTTCCACTGACGATTGGCAAGTTTTGTTCCTGCAGACGTTTAATTACCAGTATCACCCCGAACCCCTGGAGGCTTTGTTTCAGACTCTGTTAGGGCAGGCTGATGTCAAGTGTGGTCTGTCCTCCAGTGGGTGGTCTCTCGGGGGCTCTCATGGAAAGCCTGATGTGTTCCCCTAGCCCTTCTAGATCTTGGCTGGATTCAGCCCTAACTGTCTTGCCTGGGCTCAGCAGCTGCTGAAAGCTCTGCTCAGCTCTCATCGTGATCCATCGTGTTTCCTCCGGGATCCTGGAATCTGTGCCTGGATGTGCAGAATTCAGTAGAAACTCACCTGCATGTTGGTTGGTCCTCAATGTCTGGCATATCCTGCTCAATTACTGGTGGCCCAAATGGTTATAAAGAGCATAACTTTCCACTCGAGAGCTCTCACTGTTATCTTATAAACTGGGCTGTGTCCTCCAGAGAAAAGCCTCATGGTGTGGCCTCACCCAATACCCCTGCCTGGTTTCCAAGGTTATAGTGCCTCCAGTTTTGGTTGCTGTATATCGCTTTCTAATGCCTTTATTGGGTGCGGATATTTACTGTCCATAATTTATTTCAATGGGAGGGGTAGTCCTACAAAAACTACTTCATCCCTATTATAAATCCGAACTCTCATCTATTAACCAAATGCTATATCTTGTTTCTCCTCTACTTAAAGCCCCACAGAAGACCCCCCTCCAGCCACAGGCAGGGGCAGAGTGCTTGAAATAGCTCCTCATGGTCCAGCCCGGTTGTAGCAGAAAAGATGCTCTAGTCCAGAGACAATACTTCTTAAGCTGAGACGCGGGTGAAAATAGAACCAAATGGCCAAAGCCGTCACTGAACGTCATGTGGAAAGAGGTAAGAGAATGAGATGTGGCAGTTCAGGGAGCAGCAAAGCAGTCCCGCAGCGGGAAGGGAAGGCGTGGGGAGCACCAGATGAGAGACGAGCTAGGTCAGCAGCTCTCCGTCCTTAGTGTGTGACACCACCACTGGCTTCTCGCTGAAAGACAGGTCTCCCGATGGCCTGATGCGTAACTCGTTCGAGAAGTGCTAGCTCAGAGAGGCTGACAGGGGCTTTACGTGTGGTAAGGAGCTTGAGTTTTAATATCTACGAAGTAGGGATTCACTGGCGTATTTCCTAGCACGTGTACCAGAGCGGAAACAGGAATATCTGCAGGGCTAAATGCATCTCCCGGCCACACTTCCTTCCTCTTAGCCTCAGCAAGCCGCTTTCCGGCATTCCAGGGAAGTGGAACCCTCCTTTGTACCATTAACAGACATGGTAGGTTCTCAACAAACAGCAAACACATGAATGAACGCACCACGATTAGTTAAGTAAAATCGAATCTGGTTTATATAATTAACTGTAACCTCTACTCAGCGTAACTCCGCACTTAAGATCACTCTCTTAAAAGGCCTTATTTATTACTTTTAAAGTTCCTTTGCAAACTCTAATCCCATTCAGAAAGCCTTGAGATTGTTCACCAAATTTATAGGAAAGACAGTCTTGAGCCATCTGGTGCCTATTTAATTTTTAACCACCTCTCCCTTGAAATATTTCTTTCTTCATTCTTATTTTGTCCTAAAAACTTGGCTACGAGCTAAACTGCACCATCTGTGACTTCCAGTAAATACAACTGTTGCTAATGAAATTACCCAGTTTCATCATTTTGATTTAAATGCCGTGCCTGTTTTTCCTCTGACCTTTTGTTGCTTGCCATCAAACTCAAGCTTTTGTGAATTTAGAGACATGCGTCCATGTAGGTCAGTCTTGGGGAATAAATCTTCTCTGTGAAGTACGAGAGTCACAGCCAAGCTCACTCAGCAGGCTGACAGGGCAGTGGGGGCCGGAGCTGCGCGGGGAAATATAGATGGCACTGGTGCCCAGCTGCTCAATGTGCGCAAGGCCCCGGGGCAGACCCCCGCCATGTGACCAAGTGTCCGCTCGGTCTGTCTCTCCGGCCTCCCATTTGTTAGGATGCTGGCGATATTAATGAGCTGGGGTGTGGGAGCCCGTTCTTTGGCCTTTGGTGTCCCTCCCTCCCTGCCCACGATTGCTTGACCTGATTGAACAAAAAGAAAGTCCAGAGACTCCAAACTTTGCCCAAGAAAAGAGAAGGCCTTCCAGAAAAGGAGGAGTAACTTTGGGAGAAACCAGGCCTCTCTGTGTCATGCACCACTTTGGCATTTAGGACGGACGCTCATCTTTGTCAATGGTTTCCATGAGGCAATGAAGGAAGATGAAGTCCACATTTATCAAAGGAGCAATTCAGTCACCTATATGCTGTCAGTCCTGCTGTTTACTATAGGAGCTACTCCGCACTTTGGGGGAAGGACTGCTTGGAGTAGTTAGCACTCGCTGAATCACTGTGACACTGCGGGAGCCGTGGTAAATCCTGTGCCTAATCCAGCCATCTCATCCCCACGGTGACCCCAGAGCTGGGCACTGCTACGGCTCCCACGGGGCAGCAGAGGAGCTGAGGCTTCCAGAGGTGAGAACCCTGCCAGGGTCCTGCAGCTTCTAACTCAGCCTCTTAACCTTGATGCCTGATAACTCTGCATTTCGCTGTGCGCCAGATACTGAGCCGGGAACTGGGGACACAGAAAGGCAAGGGACATGGCCCACTGCCTGAGGGAACAAGGCATAAAAATGGAATTACGCCATCTGAGGAGGGCTACAACAGGGTAAAAGAAATATTCTCAGCTCTCAAGGAGAAAAGAGATTCTGTCTGGGGAAAGCCAAGGTTCATAGCAGAGGAGACGGAGGATGGATGGAGGTTTGAAGGAGAAAGGAGGATTTGCAGTCCAGACATAAAAGGAGCTGAGAGGAAGCCCAGGCAGAAGGATACTGTATAGGGTGATAATGTAGTGTACCCCCAAGTCCTCATATAATTTTGATGGGGCTGAGTTATTGGTTTGTTATTGGTTTGTTGATTGACAATGTAAACGCTGTGCCCGCCCAGGGGTGGAGCTGACATACAATATAAGGGAAGGCGGGTCTTCCTCTTGTTTCCTTCCGCTTCCGCCTCTCTTCTCTCTCTCACCAGCGTGCCTTGCAGCTTGCAGCCGCCATAAACTGTAGCCCCGTCATGCCACGCTATCTTGGAGCCAACTTAAATATAGACTGAAACTCCCGAGAAACTATAAGAATAAACCTTTCCTTCCCTAACTTTGGGCGTCAGGTATTTTGTCTCGGCAACAAGCGAAAAGTAACCAAGACAGATACCCAGAGAAGGGATGGGCATGGGAAGCAGGCAGGGGAGAAGTTGGGGGGCCGGGGTGCAGGGAGAAGATGGGAAACATCCTTCTTGCCCAGGCTGAGGGGTGATGATCAGGAGAGGGGAGTCAGCCCCCAAGCTTGGCTCCAGAGTTTCCTCCATGGGAAAAGATCAGTGAGGTCTCCCAGCAGTCAAACAGATCTGGTTCATATTTAGCTCATGAAGCAGCCGGAAGGAGCTCTCTTTACTAAGCCGTCATTAGCCTGGAGGACTTCCTGGTCTCCAGGTTGGGTAAGAACTCAGCTTAGCCAGCCAATGAGCCCATAGGTGGGTTAAGCTGTAGCCTGCAAACTTCCCTATGGCCCTCAGGGTCTCCGCATCCCTTCTCACTGAGGATGCTCTTCCTGGGGACGAGGAAGCAGCCCTGGAAGCAAAAGCTGTCTTCAGCTCTTGCTGTTGCAAAGCTGAGTCCAGTCTCAAAGTATGTCGCCCATGCAGCAGGAGCTGAGCAGAGACACCCCACTGATCCCAAATGCACCCCACTGATCTGCTTTCAGTGTCTATGGTGCATCCTTCCTAGGACAAGCTTTAAAACTGCTGGTGCTCTAGGAAATGTGGGGAGGGGAAAAACCACCAAGAACAGCTCCATCAAAAGAGCAGAGCAGATCAGCTGCTGGTCCCCAAATGCCCCAAGGGGAGAAAGGACCAGTGGGACCAAACCTCCTTCCTCTTAGAACAAGGGTCAGGTGTGGATGAAGGATCAATGCTGTCATGCTCCACTCAAACTGTCTGCATAAACAGGGGTGCAGGTGAGATTCCACCCCATGACCATAGTTTGCTCAACAGTGAGTCAGCAGAGTCCCCCATTACACTGGTCAGTGGGCACCTGTAAGGAGAAACAGCGTGCCAACCTGGGGAGGACTCACATAGGCAAACAGTGAGATCTTCCTAGTAATTCTGTGGTGGTGACAAATATGTGACCTTTTCCAGAGGGTGTTTATGGAAACACCCCACTCTGCTAACCTCTAAAACTGTCCCAGCATCATCTTGGGTTCACACCTGGCTTTCCATTCAGCCTGTCTAGCATGGAAACTGCCCTTCCCTCCACTGAGGTCCCCGAAACCAAAGTTCAGAAAGGCAAGAAAACTCTTAACTAGCTAGCCAGTGATGAGCACCAAAGCCCAGACTGAAATCAGCCCTGTCTGACACTGGAGACAGATGACAACTATTGCTGTATCTTCACTCCCCAAGACACCCTGGGAAGTACACGCTGTACAGCACTAGCTATGGGACCACACCGTTGGGGTCATCCCGGTGTGTCAAGAGAGAGGTTCTTAATCAGCGGATCCTTCCTCGAGTCCTTTGCTCTGCACACACAGCCGGACCCCTTGAAGACCCGGAGACTGACACCTAAGACACCAGCCGTACCATCACGTGTAAGCGCCACTGGTTGTCAATGCCCAGGACGCAGGCGTGGAGTCTGACTGCAGTGTATAAATGGATGAGTCAGACGGTGAGCTTTCAAGCCAAAAGTGCGAAGTTTGCAAACAATGTCATAAGAAAGTTAAATTTTCACATGAGAAAAAAAAAAATACAAGCCTCAGACAAGTGTTTAGGAGTCAGCAGGTAATAAGCTATTATTTTAGAGTACCCCAACTTTATTCTTTAATGATCCAGGCCTTGTTGATCTCTGAAACTATCCGAGGAGTATTTTTCAGGGTTATTTCAGGGGTCAGGAAGGAGCCACACTGCACTCAGCTCCCTAGAAGGTGGGGTTTACACTCAGGAGAAAAAAACCTGGTCAGCACTGACTAGCAAGATCCAGGATTGGGGAGCAGGAAGTGGGGCAGCTCCCCCAGACTTCCCAGCCTTGGGGTTGTGTTTGAGAGCACAGGCTTCAGGAGCTCAGGGACCTGGGTTCGGGGCCATCTCAGCCTCTCTTTCTTTAACCTTCTGAACCTCGGGTTTCTCAACTACTATTTAGAAGGCCGTTGTTATAAATGCCTTGTAGATTTGTTTATTTTTCTTTCTAAATTTACTTTCACATTTAAAAAGATGCTGCCACTCTCGTCTAAGAGGAAATATCATGCACACAAAAACCGTTGGCAGTATCCATTTTAGTCTCAATAGTTCAGGAATCCTGGAATCCAGCCTGGTTCTTTGTGTTTTTTTTGTTTGTTTGTTTGTTTGTTTGTTTGTTTGTTTTTTTGGAGTCAGGGATTGAATTTGGGGCTCTTACACTGAGTTACATCCTGAGTTGACTCTTTTTATTATTTTTATTTTGAGATAGGACCTCACTAAGTTGCCCAGCTGGGTTCCAGTTTGCAGTCCCCCTGCCTCAGCCTCCCAGGCCTCTGCTCTGCTTTTAAAACTTGCCGTACAACTATAAGGATGCAAGCACAGAATTTTTTCATCCTCATATGTAAGACAAAGAGAATGCAATTCAACAGAAAGTTCCAATCATGGAGGCTTTACTAGACAGAGGCGGGTAGACAAGTATTTATCGAAACATTTTTCTTTAGGCTTCCGTAAAAGTGTGCCCTATCTTGGTGAGCTCTATACGTGCTGTGGCAGTGTGACCAGGCCACTTTACTTTTCTGAACATTAATGTCTTAATCTGTAAAGTGAGACAATTGAAACATATATTTAAAATATATATATTTTTCCTATTGAAGAACGGAGTATGAGAATCATTTTGGTCCATTTCCCAATTTTGTACTGTCACATTGTCTTTAGAATAATGAAAATAATAACAATAATATAATAAACGATTTAACTTCCATTTGAAGAGTTAATCTTCCCCTTTAGAATCAACTTACTATTTCTTATTTTTCCATTGCCTTTGATTCCCTTCTTTTACTTTTTAAATTCCTTGTGATTTAATGTTTTATATAATTGCAGTGAATCCAAGGCCTTTGCACTAAACTACATCCCCAGCTCCTTTTTATTTTTATTTTGAGACAGGACCTCCCTCAACCCCTAAATTGCCCAGGTTGGTCTTGAACTTGCAGTCCTCCTGCCTCAGTCTCCTAGAGGGCTGGGTTCATAGGCGTATTCCACGACACTCAGCTGATGCTTTTATTTTTGTAAGCTGTCCTTCTCCCTGCAGAACACAGCAGGCGAGCACTGAGCGTGTGCTTTGTCCACAGTAATAAACCCCCCACCCTGAAATATGTGTTCCTCATGAATAAAGAGTCGTGCATCAAATTCCGCCTTTTTTCTAATCCTAGAATTCGTCCCTCTAATTTATGCTGTCTTTTCATTTACAAGTTGTTATGGCTTTTATCTAGATTTCCCCCCAAAGCCTCATGTGGTCATAGGTGGGGGGCTTCAAAGGTGGCTGGAGTAGGGCGGAGTGAGGGTGTGTGAATGTGGATGATTAAGGTGGGATGCTGGGGTTAAGGGTGCCCCACCCTTGGTGCAGGTGGCATCAGTCAGTAAGCTTGCACCCTTGGTGGAATATAAAGGGACAGAAAGCAGGCCCCTGCTGCTGCGTGTGGCTCTGCTGTCTCCTGCCTGCTTGCCGTGGGCTGTTTCTCCTCTGTGATTCCCCTTTGCCACGCCACCCTGCCTTAGAACCAGCCAACTATGCACTGAAACCGCTACAAACTGTGAGCTGAAATAAACCTTCCCTCCTTTAATTTTGGGTGTTGGGTATTTTGTCTCAGCAATGAGAAAAGTAACTAAGATACACATACTCCTAGGAGTGACAGCAGCATCAGACCCCAAACCTTGGTGCAATTGAGCATATTAGAGGTCTACCGGAAGTTACAAGAGCCTGTAAAATCGCCAAGCCCCTGAGGATGGCAAGAAGGAGCCAGAACCAGAACTAGAATGAGGCAGCTGCTAAGTTCCACAGGAAAAAATTGAGAGAAACACAAACCTCCCAAATCCCTCTGCCTTAGAGCCCAATTTTCTCCATTGACAGGTTATCAAACACTAAAACCCACACATTCATAGAAGTTCATTGCTTAAACATTTGTATTATACATGCAGTTTTAATTAAAAAAAAATTTACAACTAACAAAATCATTACAATTTGGTCAGATACAATCCAAGCTGAGAAGCTGAGCTTGGGGCTATGGCTTTTGCTGCTGATCTCTCCCCAGATCTGCAAAGATACATTTCGTTGTATGTCTGCCCTCAAGTATTTCTAAGTTTTTTCTTTTCATGGTTGAAATGTCATTCTGGGTCCCAAAAATGGGATGGATGAGTGAATGAATTAATGAACAAATAACTGTATCTCCATTATATATGTACACACACATATAAAACAATATCTCACAGCCCGCATATCTTGTTTAAATTGCTCTCTCAGGAAGATTTATAACACTTTGCTTTACAAAGAAAGTTTTAAAAAGAGAGAGAAAATGAAACGAAACAGTGACTGTTCCCCTAGTGCAATTACTCTGTCAAACACTCCCCTAGGGAAAGGAATTTGCTTGTATTGTGAAATAAATTATTATAGAAACCGGGCTCTTGCCATAACTTTCCTTTATCCCCGGGCAGTATTTTCCCACTACTGCTCTCAAAATTCACTTTTGGTGATATACATATGGGAAGTTGGAAATAGTAAAAATTATATGTTTGAATTTTAAATACATTCCCATTTCTATAAATGTTAGCAGCTTCCCAAATTATCAGGGTGCACCTCGGCGCTCCGAGAGTGCCTGCCCAGAAATCACCTGCTCGCCTTCTCCGTCTTGAAGGGAGAGGAACAACCATTTCCCTCACCATTGTTTTACCCTCCACAGATCGGGGTTCCTTTCCCGGCAGCTGACACTTGGTGTAGAAAATTGGGGGGGACAGAGGCCCACTGGGCTGCAGCAAAGGGCAAAGCCAGCTTAGTCCTTCTTCCAAATCCCACAGCTCGGTGTTCACCCGGACGCGCTCACCACCTGCACTACAGCAGCAGCCCACCCTGGTTCCTAATTAGCCATCCACCGCTCAGTTAGTACCCTATCAGCCTCACGCCCTGTTAACTTCAAACCACTGGACAGATTTGGCTTCACTGCAGCCGTGTTGTGAAGGGGCAGAGCTTGCAATGCGTCATGAAAATCCACACCAATCAAAAGGCACTCTGTAGTCACCTTAAATCAGCAACATGAGGGCAGTGTAGGTGAAATTCTCCGGGGAAGCTTTAACCAAACTACAGAGCACAGCAGCGTCTGTAGGAGGAGGTCTTCTCAGAGGAAAATCTGAAGTACACAGAGCAGTAAATGGTAGGCATGGGATGAAAATAAACACAAAGTCCCCCGTATTCCATCCTTGATGCTCAGGTCTTGGGGGTCTTATTGATGGCCAAGTCCAGGCCTCTTTCTGCGGTTTCCTTAGTAGTAGACATTTCTGTCTCTAAGTGAAATAATTACAACAAAGCAGCGACGCCTGATATTTACTGAGTCCTCACTTTGTGCCAAGCTAAGGGCTTTGCGTGCTTTAACTTGTTAATTCACACAGGCTTGACAGGTAAGAACCATTCCTGTCCCCATTTGATGGGAATAATACTGAGGTGTGAAGTTCACAGCTAGGACTGAGAGGAGAGAGCAGGCAGTCTCCCTTCAGGTCGGAGGCCTGCACCCCAGATGCTGTCTCCCAAAGGATTTTTAAATGCCAACACACATTGAATACTATTAAGTATCCTTGCTGGGTACGGTGGTTTCCTGCCTATAATCCCAGCCCCTAGAGGCTGAGGCAGAAGAACTGCAAATTCAAGCCCAGCTTGAGCCATTTAGTAACTTAATGAGGCACTGTCTCGAAATAAAAATTTTCAGTAGGGGCCGGGGATGTAGCTTAATGTCAAAGCCCTGGATTCAGTTCTGGTACCTCTCAAAATCATAAATCTCATTATCACTTATTAAGCCCTAATTTAATTTCTTTGAGGTGTGTGGTAGAAGCATTGCACATGAATGAAAGTGTGATCTATTAGTGCATTCTTGGCACTGTTACTTTAGAATTTAAAACACAGAGAGAGCAAAGCTTTTCTTAAAGACAAAAAGAGGGAAAAAAATTGCCCCCATAATCTAACCACTGTTAACTTTTGAGGATAAAGACTTCGAAACCATTGGCAGAACCGCACCAATTTAAAATAGATGGTGGCCATTCTGTTCGGTTGGGAAATACTGTTAAATGTGTTTAATGTTTCCCTGCACAATCATGTATACTAGTCATCACTAGTGTTTATTTTTGCAAACACAGGTTTATTCAGATTCTTAAACTGTTCTTATCGCATTTGCACGATGAACTTTTCCTATCTTTAGACATTTTTGAGGGCATCATTTAAAAATCTTCCAGTCACAATGCAATGTGATAGATACCCGATGATTTATTTAACATTCTAATACTGTTCAATATTCATGCAGTTCCTAATTTTCTTGTTATTAGAAATATCTTTGTACATAAAATTTTGGATCATGGTGCTGTAATTTGAAGCACATATTTACTTACATGGCAAAATAACATTTTAATTTTAGAACAAGCTGTTACTTCTACAAATCACTAGATTATTTGGTATGTTTGTGGGGATTCTGCCGCTAGGAATGAAATTCATAGCAGCCTTACAGATGCCATTAAATGTAAATGAGTGCGAAAATGTTCTGTAAATTGTAAATTGCTGTGTAACTGTATTATTGTTATTATTTATAATAGTATCACCAACTCCCGGTATTAAAACTTCCCTGGTGTCTATCTTTTTTTTTTTTTTTCGTGGCACCGGGGAACCTTAAGCTACTGAGCCAAACTCCCAGCCCCAGTTTTTTGAGGCAGGGTCGCACTACGTAGCTCAGGCCGGCCTTGTGCTCGCGTTGTAGCCCAAGCCGGCCTCGAACTCACAACGCTCCTCCTACCTCAGCCTCGTGAGTGCTGGGATTAAAGGCGTGCGCCACCACACCTGGCTTCTGGTGTCTATCTTGACTTGCAGGCTTTGAAGATTTTTAAATCCTTGTAGTAGACTCACTCCTTACCCAAAAGTCACTTGCCACCACCATTCTCTTGCCTGGTGGCTGCTCTGTAAGGCAAGGGTAGGCCTTTGACACTGTGTTAGGGTTCCTATCTAGATGACCCCAAAAAGCCTCATGGGCGCAGAGCTGGGGAGTGTCAAAGGTGACTGGATTAGGCGTGTGCATGTGGATTAAGGGTGTGAGGCTGGGATTAGGGGTGTGAATAGTGGAAGCCCCACCCTGGGTCTAGAGATCACCAATCAATAGGTTTGTAGCTTGGGTGGAATACAAAGAGAGAGAAGGCGGGCTTGCTGCCGCTCCTGCTTGCTGCCTGCTGCCGGCCACCTTCTGCCTGCCATGCCATGTATCTTTTCTCCTCTGTAACGTCCCTCTACCTATACCACTCTGCCTTGGAACCAGCTGACTATGGACTGGACCCCCTACCATCCATGAGCTGAAATAAGCCCTCCCTCCTTTAACTTTGGGTATCGGGTATTTTGTCTCAGCAATGACAAAGTAACTAAGACAGGCTGGCATTTGTGACCTTTGGTTTTCAAGGCAGATTATTTCCCAGCTAGGTCCTATTTTAGGGGAAACACAATCCCTAGCACGTAGCACGTAAAGGCCCCTGGGTTCCATCCCCTGTACCACAAAATAAAAATAAACCCACCATGAAACAATATCCTTTTCCTGATCCCCGTTTGCTGGCCCCACACTGCAAAGTCCATATTTTGATGTAACAAGAATTGGGCGCAACTCAATAGATGCAGAGCTGGGTAGGAGCAAAGAGGAAATTGAAGTGCTGTGGGATGGTGACTCTGCCCATTCCTGCTCCTGGACAACAACATTGAATTTTTGTCCATAATCATCCCGGTGACTTGGGCTGCTTAGGCCACCAGTGTAGGAAGAGGGGAAGGTTTCAGCCACTTGGTATATACCATCCCCAACCAGAAGGGGGAGCTCGAAGGTGGCATCAGCCCGGAAGTGTGCCCGTGAGGCCCCAGGTGCTTCTGGAAAAGTGAAATTCGTTTTTTGTCTTAGTAAAGCTACCACCAGGGGGCATCCCTTTCCGTCTGGATTCGTGGCAGCAAAGATCTGGAACTTGGTGTTATTTTAGTAGCATAAGGCAGGAACCAAGAACTCTCTAGAAACTGTGCTGTGGACCCTGGGGGTGAAGCCAGCACTACAGGTGACCGAACAGAGAAGGAAGGAGGCCAACCTTGTAGTTTTGGAAAGACAGCGGCCTAAAGATAAACTGAAAACTCTCCTACTAAAACATCTCGCAATGCTGGAGATACACCATTCCTTAATGTAATTCTGAATTTATACGGAAGGGAAGTGAGTGTGTGTGTGCATGTGTGTGCGTGTGCTTGGGTAAGTGTGTGCATGTGTGTGTGTGCGCGTGTGTGTGTGTGTGTGTGGAGAGAAGGAGAGATACACAGACATCAGAAGTTAGCATGCTTATGCGTAATCCTTTTAAATGAAGTAGGCGAAAGAGGGTAAAGTACCAGAAAATAGATAAAGGCCTCAAAGGTGTGTGAGGTCAAGTCCCCTAGAGAACAGTGCCTTCGTCAGTGGCAGTCAACGAAGTGCTCACCATCTCTGTTTTTCTAAAAACCTTGAGGAGCATAGGGTGTAGGGCGGAGGAGTGGGTGCTGGGACCAGTGGGGTGAAAGCAGCTGGCAAGAAGGAAGGAAACCACTCCCAGCCCCTAAAAAGAAGGCGTCTCGTTAGTTACCTGATGATATAATTTTCAGTAATTTTGACCAAGTGGATTTTGTGCTCAGTCTCCTACGCAGGCCTGCAATCTTCGTCCTATGTTAATGAGACTGACTGAACGTAAGACAATCAATTATTTTCAGCAGCCTGTACCTTAAATGTTATGCTGGTCATCTTGATTATGGGCTTAAATATCAACCTGGTGATGGATTCACCTTTTAACTTCTCTCTCCTGGAAAGAGCAAAATTGGGAAATCGAAATAGACCCCACATAGATTTTTCAATGCTTTGTGGAAGTTAGTAATGGCACAGTCAGAGCTGAGCTGGCATTTAAACACATAAACTGCTGACCTTGAATTCCAAACCAATTTTGTGTCCCTTAAAAATTTGGAACATATAAAAAAATTATATTAGCATCCATTATTTTAATCATTTTTGTTAAAATTTATCTTTCTCAATTTTGGTTCATTGGTATTATCACCCCATATCTCTTTAGTCTCGTATTCCTTCATTAATAGTCATTGAAAGTATTTTCTACTTCAATAAACCCAGACTAACTTTTTATAACATATTCATAAGTGTCACTTTTAAAGGTTTCGAGTTACTTCCACCTTCAATGAAAATAATAATTAGAGTTTCATAGTCACACAAATGACTCCTCAGAGATGGGGTAAAATAGTGAGCCAGGATGGACTTGAATTTATCTTTGCAAAGACCTCTGCCTCGGGGCCCTGCTGCACAACACCACGCTGTCTTTGCCCTACTAAGCATCTCTCTGATTGGAGGAGGTCCAAGAATTAAGCTCAGGGCTGACACTTCAATTCAAAGCAGGGTACTTAACACAGTGTCCTTGGCAGGATTTCACGGATCCCCCTGCACTAGTGCTCAAGAGCTGGAGTACAAGCAGGAGGGTGGTTATTTCTGGCAAGGAAATCCATAGTTTTGATCCTATTGTCCAGGGAAGAAATTTTGATGATGGGGGTATGGTCATTCTGAACCCCTAGACTGTGAAGCGATACTGTGTCTAGATTTGCTTCAGAGAGTAGGAAGAGCCAGTGTGTTGGGACTGATCGTTACTGAAATCATTTAGTGGTATTTAGAGGCTCATATTTTCCATAGTAGAACGTGTTTGAGGGAAAATAAGCAAATGTGGCACAAGTCCTAGCTCACCGGTCTGCACCCCTGAAGCCAGGCCAAGGGCTGCTTCCAGGGCAAAGTGATGGATCTCAAGGTAAGAGGAGGGGAAGGAGGGGAGGAAGGAAGAGGGGGAGGAAAGAAGAAGAGGAAGAGGAAGAAGAGGACCAAGAGAAGGAGCAGGAGGAGAAGGAGGGATGGACTGTAAAAACCTGGTCAGATGCCTTCTGCGATAGTTCTGGGTCACCACACAGAAAAGCGCCAGCTGCAGCCCAAAAGCGTCTCAGACACAAGAACTTAGACCTTCTGTCCCCACTCCAGCCAGGACATGGGTGATTGCAGACGTCAGATTGAGAACCCCTGGCACCCAAGGTTCAGATGAAAGGCATACAGCAGATGGAGCCTCTGGGGTGTCACAAACCATCAGCCCCCCAGGAATTACCTCACTGGTGACAGGCGGCAAGAGTCAGAAAAGAATACCAAGGAATACTGTGAGGAACTCACTTATTCAGTCAACATCATTGAGCATCTACCACGTGTCCGATGCCAGTGGGACACGGAGCAGAAACCACATTGGTCACTCACCACCTGCACGTGGGCAGGAGCCCTCCAAGGTCACTCAGATACTGACACTCCTGCAAAACGGCCACCCGGCCACGTCAGCATCATCCCCACCCATGGTTTCTCCATCTCCTTTTTTTCAGGACCATGAAATTCTCATGTTCTTTCCCCACCCCACATCAAAATCTACTTTGAGGAAGCACCTTATCAATTCTCTCTACTGTGGTAGGAATTTCTTACCTGAAGGGCATCTCTCAAGGCTCTTCAAAGACTGAGTTTCAATGGAAAAAAATAAATTAGTTCCTTATTAAAGAAATTCCAAACTGTGCCTCAAATTAGAAATTAGAAATAGCCAAATATCTTCTCAGAATCATATCTGGCCCATGGAGAGATCTGCAGGAAAGTACATTTGAGAAATGGCCAAAGAAAAACCAATTACACCCCCAAATCCATTGTCCTGTCCTCTATTTGACGTTGCCTTCTCCTTTAGAAGATGCTACCTTTTTTTTCCCCCATATTTCCAGCATGATCTTTGCCAAATAATTACAGCAGCTCCTTGGTTCACGAGATTAATTCCTTCCACGTTTATGGTCACAAACCAAATTGGACGAGAACCGAATCAGATTTCCCCGTAACATCAGCATTGAACCTAATCATTGAATTTGATCCGGTTCTCATCCAATTCGGTTTGCAACCAGAATTGTGGCAAGACTTAACTCTGCAAACAGAGGTACCAGTGCACTTCGAAAATTTCCCCTATGCTACTTTCCTGAGATAGAGATCCTTTCAAAGGGACATACTGTCCCAAAAAGATGGACCAAACTCCCCAGGTTTGGAGACAGTGTGCCATTTGAGAAAAGATATTCAGCAAATGCTTTTATAGCAAAAGAATGAAAAACATGTTATTTTCACAATATAGAAATTAAAGTCTAAAGATTGTCTTAGCTGATGAGGACACAGAAGACGCTGATGTGCGGCGGTGGAGAAAGAGAAAAGAAGGGCACCAGAGTCCTGGCACCAAAGGAGGGGAGTTTCAGATATATCAAAATAAAGTTAGGCTAAAAAACACTAGGCTATCCCCGGTCCAATTTATATGTCAAGTGCGTAAATAAAGCAATGTGTCTAATTTACATAATCCTCTTAGTGGTCGCTATGGAGGGAGGGAGTGTATCCCCAGCCCAGATGCTGGGTAGAAGTCTTCACTCTCCAGTGGCGGCATCAGAGGGGACACTGGGAGGTGATGAGGTTGGGGGACAGAGCCCTCTTGAATGGGATTTGGGACCCCCTCATAAAAAGGGACACAAGATAGGATCTTTCTCTCTGCTGTGTGAAGACACAGCAAGACGGGGGCTGCCTACAAGCCGGGAAAGGAGGCTTTTCCAGAACCCAGCGCGTGCCCTGATACGGCCCTTCCGGCACCCAGAACGGTGAGGAGAGTGTGCACGCCACCAGTCTGTGTCACACGTGGTGGCAGCCCGAGCCGCTCACACGGTCGTTTGAAGATGCGTGTGCCTCTACCCACACCCCTCCTGTTTGCCTCAACAGGAGCCAGGCACGGTGGCCCTGGTCCCGACTTAACTCTAATAAGGTTTTCCAGCCCCCAGAAAGTTTCAGCTTTGATGAAACTCACCCTGCTCACAGGAGAAAGGTGGACCAGAGTGCCTGATACCGAAATCGTTAGGAGTGTGACGAGAATGTTCTCCGGCCTCAGTAACAGCACTGAAGGCTGGCTTGAGTCCCCGGGGCCCTGAGCTTGGGCTAACATTCTGGCACGGTTTTTTTATTTTTTCCTCATTTATTTACTTACTTTTTAAATTTTTTATTTAATTAATTAATTAATCTATTTTGGTGGATTTGGGGATTATACCCATGGCCCTCTCACTGAGCTACCTCAGTGTTTATATGTTTTTAATTTTGAAACAGGGTCTTGCTAAGTCACCAAGTTGCCCCAGCCTGGGCTCAAACTTGTGATCCTCCTGCCTCTATTTCCCAGAGCTCTGAGATTACAGATACGCACCCCCACAGCTGGCTCTGTACGCACGATTTTCTAGAAAACATGACTGTCTAGTCTACAACATCTCAGCTCTGATCTCCTCACCCACCGAGGGTTCCCAGCAGCCTGAAGCTGAGGAGCTCAGTCAGGGGCACCCAGAATCTGAGCTATTTGTCACAAGAAACCGGCGTGACTGCCTCCCTAGTGACTTCGGAGTGACACCCAAGGGTACCAAGAGGGCTCACCGAACCTCTTTCTGATGCTGCATTTGTTTTTAGTTTCCTGGGAAGTCTGGAGGCAGAAAGGCTCTGCAAAGAACCAAGTGGGCTGGGGACTTGGAGTGCAGGGGGACACTGATCCCACAAGAGCAAAGTCTCCCTGACCAGGTGTGCTGAGCCCACCGCCTCCCTCAGCACCAAGGCAAGGACGGCAAGAAGGGGAACAGAAATGCGAACACAAAAACAACTTAATCTCTAGAGTGAAGGGAGATTCGTTTTCCCTTCGCCTTGTTGTACCAGAAGTTTGGTCCTCAGACTTGAAAGGTGATAGCAATCCCCGGGGTTTTCTACCCAGCAGGTTGGGGTGGGCCACGGGACTGCATTCCTAGGCAGCGGCCCCCAGGAGGGGTTGCTACGGCAGCAGCTGAGCCCTAGGTGGGCGGCAGGGCTTTCTAACAAGTTACCCAGGAGGCGCCCTGAGTGGGGGGAGAGAGGGAGGGGGCAGAGGATGGTGAAGGCCTGCTTGATATTTTATGCACCTGTGTATTCTTTGATTTTTTTTTCCCCACTCTGTCCTATCTTTGTGAATCTATAAAAGTCAGATGCCCTGGGTTCGATCTTCAGTGCCACAAAAAAAAAATTTTTTTTAATAAATAAATAAATCTAATTTGGTATTTGGGGTTGTTTTGTTTGGTTGGTTTGTAGGGTTTTGTTTGTTTGTTTGTTTGTTTGAGAAAGAAAGCAGAACAGCTCAGAGTTTTAGTTTTCGTTTTCACAAAGTTGGCAATTACTCAGATTCTGCCCAAGGGTTTAGCTAAGGAATTCTGGGATATCAAAACTCAAGAGGCCCATGTGCAGGACCAGGAGGCTGTTTCCGAACCTCCAGTGGTGGTAACGATCAGATCTCTACTAGACCGGTGCTTCTTTGCACGTGAACGAGGATAGGCGAATACAAACCCAAGGCCCCTGGAGCCCTGGACATGTGTGCCTTTGGGTGAGGAGGGGTTAATACGCATAATTTCACTGGTAAGTCATTTTAAGCTTTATGTAAGCACATGAGCACATCTTTTATGTAGCAGAATTCAGACATTAAACATCTTTATTCAGATAAAACAGACACTTGAAAGAAACTTTCTCCTGGCCCCCAGACCTAGTCTCTCCACCCATCGAGGCATCTTGAGAGCAAGTTGGAGAATCATGATCACACAGGGGCCACGTGTCGCCAAGATCAGTGGTCCCAGAGCTATCTTTAGGGGTGCAGACAGGGGAACTGTCCATTATCGGGGTATTGTCCACAACTACCACCCAACCAGTCGAAAAGTCACTGGTTGCTTGTCCCATAAACATGACCTGCTTCCAATTCCACTCATTTCAAAAACTCCGGGGTGCCAGACCCCACTCCTTCCAAATGTGATCCTCTTCTCCTGTTCGCTCATCTTGCCTGATCTCCAAAGCAGGTCAAAACGTCCCCAGCTTTTCTCTCCTTCGCCCACAGGATCCTGTCTTTACACCCCAATCATCTCCTCTGCAGTCAGCAATCCCCAAGGCCGCCTCTCCACACAGAGGTCAACCCTTGTCTTCTGCCCCCTGGAAAACAACTGTGGCCTCCAAAGCACCCCGCTCCTGCTTTTCCCACCTCACTACTCCCTCACTCTCTGGGCGGAGCCATACGCGTCCCTCCCTGTTTGAGAGGGGCTGCTGACCCCACGCCCTCTGTCTTCCGAACTCCCAAACCCAACTTCACAGAAGGGCCTTGCTAACGTGGCATGACGCTGCTGTTCCAGCCTCCTCCCCTCGCGCTCTTCCCAGCTCCTCTTCTACCTCGGCCTTCTCTAACCACTCTGCCTCCCAGGGCCGCCGGATTCTACCGCATTCCTCTGCCTGGAATGAATCTCACGCTTTCTCTGTCTGATGAGATCCCCTATTCTCCAAAGCCCACTTTAAATACCACGAATGATGGGACAGCCTGCACACCTCCTGGAGGATGCAATCCATTTCCATCTTGGCCTCAAGAGCTCCCGTCTTGTACCTGCCTCTGTGATTGCCCTTTGCCACCACATCCTGGGGACTTGCATATTCACAAACAAGGGCCGCTGCCATGTAGTGTTTTAGGATTAGGGTCTAACCCTTGATAGCTCTTTGAATGTGGGCAGGAGTGAGTGAAAGATGGCTTTTCTACTCAGTCCTCTGTCTAATGTCATACAGGAGTCTTAACTGGGGAGACTTGGGAATGAGGAGCCCTTAACCCCCTTTTCTCCATCAAGGGAACGCTGAGAATCTCTGTCCTACATGGAGCCCTTGGTTCGGTCTCTCTGGGTTTTTACATCCAAGTGGCAGCACTAGCAATGGCAAAGAAGGCAGATACATTTCTGGGCAAGAATTCAAGATAGCACAATTAGATGTCTCTAACCTCCCTAAAATTAAGTTTTTATAATTTGGAAATGCTGTGAATAAATTCCCTGCATGTGAAAGCACAGAGCTAGACATCCAAGGGAATGTCAGTAGCGCTGTGTGTGCTGCTATCTCTTAGGTCTCTAATACTCAGATCAGCACAACCCAGTGTCCTCTTCAGTTGGGATATAAACATTTCTGGTGTGTGTCCTGTCCTCTTAACCAAATTGTATGGCGAGCATACTTTTCCTTACATTGAGTTAACTTGAGAACTTAATGCTGTCCTTTACATATGGGAGAATTTTAATAAATACTTAATGATGAAGAAGAGCCAGCTGTAGACATGGATGTCTATATATAAATCATTTTTTCTCATACTTTGCCTACAGCTTTTGCTTACAAAAGGGAAAGAGATGGAACCAATCAGATTTCACCAACCAGGTAGCGCTATAGGCCCGTGCAGATCCCCAAATGGATTTTGCTTTTGGCCCTGCCAGAGGCAGGGGGTGGATTAGTTAACTCCTGCAGGGATCTTGCAGTGCTGTGGTTTGCCTTGACATTTTCTCCCTGGGAGAATCTGTGTAGTGGACAACAGGACCAAATGTGGAGGCTTCACTGTGGATTGGACTTGGCATCAAGGAGCCACTCTGGTGAACCTTAAGTATGTTAATATGGATAATTTAAACCTTATAAATAGCTTTCCGTTGTGTGCGTCTTGCCTGAGGGGGTCTTTTGGTTGCAGTGCAGTACAATCTTCCATTTGCAACTTAAAAAAGGCAACAGAATATGAGAAGTATAAAATCTCATGTAGCATTTTCTTCGGTGAGTCGTGCTTATTGAAAGACCCGGTGGTAAGTCAAGGGGAGGCCGAGCTGTAAAGGAGACATCCTGAGGTCATTTATGCTCTCTGTGGGTTCACCCTTATTAAATGGGGAAGGGGGAAGATGAAAAAATAAAAAATCCCAAGTTCTTTCACCTGAGATGGGAAGCCTGCTTGTGCCATGATATTCACACTAAATCCGTACCAATCAGCCAGCGAAATTTGGTGGATGACGCTGCAGAAAGAATGAGCGGGGGAAAAACTTAACACGCTGCCCTATTCGTCACCGAGAAGCAGGCGGAAACATAATTGGGCTTTCAGACCCGGTTTAATAATCATTTGCTCACTGCTTGTTATCTTTTTAAGCATATATCTTCATTATGTTCTACACCAAGTGCCCACATTATTGAAAGAGGTTATGCAGGCTTAGAATTTTCTTTAAAGGAATAGAGCTCACTATGGAAGTTTCATACCCAGGAGCCCTGCCCCTGGATCAGCAAGCTTGGAGAGCCCTTCCACATGAATTCAGGAAGGGGTCTGTCTGCGCATTACACAGTTTCCAAATCCAGAAGGTTTTAGAAGAAAATTTTGAGCAATTTATTATATGTGTGTGTGTGTGTGTGTGTGTGTGTGTGTGGTGAGACAGGGGCTCACTCTGTCTTCTAGGCTGGTCTTGAACTCACTGTGTAACCCAGGCTCTTAAACTCACAGCAATCCTCCTGCCTCAGCCTCCCCAGTATTGGGATTGTACACGTGTCACCATGCCCAGCAACTTGCTATGTTTTTAACTGGAAGTTCATTTCATGCTTATCAAAGAAATCAAAAAGTACAAGAATGTTTGATGAAATACAAACAGGAAGACAGAATAACAGTGTTTAAACTTACACTAGACTAGACTAGACTCAGACTCTGTTAATTTAAACCAAGGCTATGATTCACCAAAAGGTGCGCCCACCAGGTTCTCAGAGCCTCAGGCTCTCTGTCTGTAAAATGAGATCATAATGGTACCGACTTTCTAAGGTGCTTGAGAGAACCCAATGGGAAAAAGTAATTAGAGTGCTTCACAATGGTGAGCTCCTGCTCCATGTCTGGGATTATTATTTTAAGTACATGGGATTAGTAGGTTCAGGACACTAACTCCCAAACCAATTGTTTATTGGTCTTAAATTCCTAAAGAATGTACAAACTGTTAAACAAGCCTCCATACAGAGGAGTCAAATGAAAAGAATACCATTGCTTCTAAAATTAATTTAAATATTTTGAGGATACATCATTTCTCTGAATTTTCCTATTTTTAAAAAAAATATGTAGGTCATGTGCACGTGTTCAGTTCATCAGTTTTGCCATAAGCCATGGATACAGTGTGACTCCATGGGTCCGCATGATCACTGTGAGGGGGACCCCTGGGAACGCCCCTGTCGCCCTCCCCGAGGTGGGGTGTGGCTTCACATCTCGGGTGCAACCCAGTGACCAGCAGGCAGCCAACTTCGAAGCCCAGAGTCGCTTCTCCTTCCTGGGCCTCGACTCGCTCAGCTTTAAAATGAGAAGACTCAGCTCTGAGGTGTGATTGAAAAACATGGTGAATCCTTACATTTTCAAAAACGTATTACAGTAAAAGACACGTTATTACGTCAGTCAGCCTCAAAATCCACCCCCTCGCTTCTGACGCACGGATCCCATCATCCTTGCCGCTGTCTGAAGCAGTTGTGGAAGTGCTCTTTCACGCCTTTAGTCACACGGTCATGGCTGTGTCCACGCCCTGGGTCAATTAAAAATGTGCACCTTTCATGCTCGCTTTGGCTTTGGGGAAGAACCAGAAGTCACCTGGTATCAGATCCAGTGACTAAGGTGGGTGAGGATACATCGTCATGTTTTTCCAAGCTTGCCTTTCCATTGGGTAACACTTGGTTGTAGCTTTCACTGTATTTTTTTAAAATCATACCTAGCAAAGACAATCATGAAAGAGCAATCCAGAACTGTTTTAGAAAGCAGCAAGAATACCTCGACACAGGAAGTGTATTTAAAGTGAGGGGGAGGATTAAGGTCAACATGCTTCTTACTGTAAAAATTTTTTAAATTAGTATTCCTTGTATATTTTGATCATTCCTGGTAGATGGCTTTCTTGTTGGCTCTCTCAAGTTTTATGCTTATACCCACTAACAACCACACTCCTGAAAATAAGGTGTCTGGAATAACTGAATGCTCTATTTCCCTGACAAACAGAGTTAGTGCCATGGATGGACTGCAAATGCACAAGGAAAAGAGGCTCCTGGCACTGGGATTCCCATCCAGAGCTGCATGGTGCAGAGTGGACACTTGATTCGATGCCCAGACGGCACCTCAGGACCTGGAGGGAACCAGGGACCCAGCGTCAGAGACTACCAAGCACACCTGGTTGTTTCTTCTTCTAAATGGGAAAGTCCCATCCGTCCCATCCACCTTTTAATGTCAGGACCAGAGAACAACAGATGTGAAAACACATTAAAAGACACAAATCACCAGAGAAATACCATGATGTGCTACTCTGCTCTGTCAAAGAAACGGGACGATCAGTTAATTCAAATGGGATTCCACGTGCCAGCTCTGAGAGCAGCAGGAGTGTCAGAATTTCCCATCCGGGTGTTCAAAGCCCTGCTAACACAGCCCAAGTCGGTTCGGTAACATCCCACACATAGCATAGGATCTCTGTGTCCTTTAGATGCTTAGGTTTTAATTATGCACCAAATCTTGGTCCACCACAAGGGAGGGAGGGAAAGATCCATCGTGCAAGTTTACGAGTTTGCCTGTCAAAAGAAATGGAAAGATAGCTAAGTTTTCCTACTAGTCATCACCTGTAACACACAAGTTACATGAGTGTGTGTGTGTCTGAAAGACTCTGCGTTCTAATAAAATGAGGATTCTATTCATTTCACTACAGAGTTTGTTATAACCATGGCTGAGGACTCTCATTCCACCTAACCTGTTGCTACAGCCTTTCTTGCATGAAAAGTTTACCACTCTTGGTTTCCAGTCAGAGGTGTAACACAGTGATTCAAGAATATCAAATTGCTCCTTTAAAACAGGCAAAAGGAAAACACATAGAGAACTTCTTCTGTAATCCAGAAAGCCAAAATAAATGTATCAAACCAAACACCAGGGAAACTGGCCACAGTTGGCAAATTCAATAGCATTGGCCTAGTAATTGTCTGGAATCCACGGAGTGCCTTCCTAAGAGCGCGGGTGCCTGTGTCTTTGCCAAGTTCACATCTAACTTCTGTGATCGTTGTTAAATATTTAACTGGACTGACTCCATTGACTGGCTGTACTTTGACAGCACAAAATCTTTCGTTGAGTACCAATTAGTCAATTAACTCATTTTTGCTTAGCACACTTGCTGTTAACCTAGTGTAAATTAAGTCTCCTTGGACTCAAGGAGAGGAGAGAAAGGAGGCGAATGGATCTGAGCTGTCACTGTACGTCTCATTCTGCCAGCCACCAGTTGGGGTCAGGCCCATAAAATAATGGGCTTCTTGTGTTTAGGTGTTAACTGGCAGCCAGGTGCTAAGAGAGTGCTGAATCAGCCCAGAAGAGGGGGAAGAGGGAAGAAAAAGTTTGGTTTATAGGCTGAAGCCAGTAAAGGGAACAGAACCTGGGGAGAGTTATATATTGCTCAAGGCAGGCACAGGTGGATGGAACTGCAGGCCAGGTCAGAAAAAGAAAAAGATTTATGTTCTGCGCAAACGAAAGGGCAGAAGAAAAATCACCAATCCGGCCGGGTAGCAACTGGAGTGAAAGAAACAGCTGTTCATACTGGGAAGGAATGGTCAGGTAAGCCAGGCTGGAAATAGCAATCAGAAGGCCATCTGCTGACCTGGGACAGCACGCCCTCGAGGCACAGAACAAATCCTGCCCCCCAGGACGCCACGGAAAGGGGCCATCACCGGCCAGGCAAGTGACCATCACCAGGACAGGCATTAAAGTTGCATGTGCCCCATGCAAGAAGTTGCTCAACCAGCGTCCTCTGGAATGTGAAATGCTGTGCAAACAGTGTTTTCGTATTTGGGGCCGTGACTAAACCACTCCACCTGGCCTCACCATAAAGCGAGAATGCAGAGAGGTAGTTCATCAGATGTCAGCACTCACTACCCATCACCTGTCCCAGCAGTTGGCAAGAGGAGTGGTCACCAGATTTGTACTTGGCACATAGGGCAGCTGCTGGGCTGGCGGGGAGACCTGGCCACAGGACCCCAAGAACTTGCAGCCCAAGCGCATGCAGAGTGGGTGTGGGTATCCTTCAACTGTGGAAAGCAGCCCACTGGAAGCCAGAAGGGGCACAGAGAGCAAGGAGGAGCCGGTGCAGGAACTGGCAATGACCTTGCATTCACGGTCAGTGTACCCTGAAACAAAGACACAGGAGGGGAGCTGTGCTCTGAGGAAGCCGGCAGCAGAGAGGTCCTACCAATACTAATGAGTGTCATGATGGAGATCTCAGACAAAAGGTAGGGGGAGAGAGAGAGAGAGAAAGGACATGTCATAATCCAAGACCCAGAACACAGCCCCAAATGTCACTAAAGAGCCAATGGATAATTGGTGGGACAGCAAAGAACCAGAAGACAGTGCTACTGTCTGAAGTGCTAACTAAGATTAATAAGAGTGCTGGGACATTATTAGCCAAAATACAAAGCTGAAGTTAAATCCCTTGACCTTCCTCCCTTCTTGCTCTGACCCACATATTATTGTATCTCTGTCCTCGTGCTGTTATAATTTGCACACCCGCACACACACCTATAGAATACACGTGTGTGAAGATGGAAAGAGGGAAAAGCACCACGTTTATTGAATTCTTATCAAATGCCAAGCACTCCTCTAAATCTTTTACAGGTTTTAATTCATTTAATTTGCACCATGCCTATGCGGTAGAGACTATTTCTATCATCCCACCTTTTAAAAATTACTTCCGCAGTTCTGTTTCTGTTGTGTCTTCGTTTCTGCAGAGGAGGACACCAAAGCACAGAGAACGGGCAAGATAACTGCTAATCAGCTTGAGCTGAGTGCTGAACCAGGCATCCCGGGCCAGGTGAGCAGGACCCTCAGGACCCTGCTGCCCCTGAGATACTGAAATCATCGGAGGAGGAACTGCGGGGGGCGGGGAGAGGAGAGCCAATGCTCCGCCCTGAGCCCCGCACCCCGCTCCACGCTGCAGTTCTCCTCTGCCTCCTGCTCTCTGGGATGTCATCGCCTCGGCTCTGTCCTTGAAACCCTCCTTCTCCTTCGAGGCCTCGCTCGGGATTCCAGAGGCCAGCTCAGCATGTGCCAAGCCAGCTTGGTCTTCTTCCTGCCCTCAGGTGAGGTTAACGCTTCCCGATTCCTCCCACATTGTGACGTGTTCTACCCAACATGTGAAAGGGAAGTGACACGGGGCATCTCCAGGGCCAGGCTGTGAAAATGCACGTGTACAATCCTCCTTCTCGTCCAAGGTAGGCAAGCGCGGCGGTCTCAGAAGCCACACGGGGGAGGCAGTGAAGTCGGCTTATAGAGGGGCTGAACCCCAATCCCTGCTTAAAGGAGGGCCACCCATGAGCCAGCAATTCCCATTAGGATCTTTATGTAAGGAGGAAATAAACTTCCACCCTTGACTCTGAGTCACAGTAACGGGGGGGGTGGGGGAGGTCTTACAACAGCTGTCGACTTCACACTGAATGTGAACTTTTCCAAGCCCAGCTCCGTGCTAGGTCTGATTGTGTGAGTTGGTTCCTGACATCAAAGAATTCACAGAAAGGGGAAAGTGGAGAGAGATAAGTAACATAAGTCGAATATAAGATGTATACAGTAAAATACGTGTGTGTGTGCGTGCGTGTGTGTGTGTGTGTGTGTGTGTGTGTGTGGTATTCTAGGGCAATGTAGCCAAAAGCACACAGCAAGGAAAAACCATCAGAACTTAGGTAACATCTGGGGAAGAGTGGGCACTGGCTCCTGTCAGATAAGCCTTTCCCATTACTCTCTTCCAGTCCTGGATTTTCCCTTTCGTCTCACAAGCTTGTGCCTTGCTTTATAACAGCTGGAGAAACTGTACGAGCAAGGCGAGTCGTGGTGCTGACCATACTGTAGTCGCTTTCCAAGGACTTGTGCTCTTCTTGCCCCCGTGCGAAGGAAAGACGGCACTTTCCCAGGTGCAGAGATGGGCACATCTTTCCTCCTCGTGAGACCAAGGGCAGCTTTATCTCCAGACTGAGCAGGGTCCCTGGGGTTGTCTGATGTCACACACTGCCCCATGGTGAGTCACAAGGCAGATCTGACCCCCCTCCCCCAAAGTCAAATGGAGGTCCCGAAGGCACCTGTTGGAGGAGGATCAAAGCCAGGCCCTGCGCCACAGGCTGAGGATAACTCCTTCCTGCACCTGAGGGTGCGCTAACCGGCTTCCCAGCAGATTCTGGCTGATGGAAGAAGAATGGGGCTTTTGCGAGAATAATGGGAAAATCACAGAAGCCACATTTCTTAGTTCACTCAGATGCTGTAATAAGATACTTCAGACTGAGAAGTGTAACACTCAATTCTCAGAGCTTTAGAGAGATGCTGAGAAGGCCAAGATTAAGGTGTCGGTAGATTTGGTTCCTGGTGAGAGACCACTTGGTAACCTACACACATAGCCTACTTGCTGTGTCTCCCAAAGTGCTGCGGAGGGAGAACAGTCTGGGCTGTCTTCCTCTGATAAAGGCACTAACACCAACATGGGGGCCCCACCCTTATGATGTCATCTAAGACTAATCACCTCCAAACACCACCACATTGGGGCTTAGGGCTTCAACATATGAATTTTGGGTGGACACACACATTCAGTGGTAACTTCCTTGAAAGGAGAGCAGCTCCTTTCAAGGAATCACACCCAAAATCACCCAGAGCTACCTCACAAGGGTACTGCCTCGTCTGCCATTGGCAGCCTCTCCATGGACGCTCCACCTCTATCAGCAGGCCCTTGCCCGACTCCACACTGTTCCTCTTCCATCACACTTGTCGCCTCCCACCTTGTGCCTCCATCATTTCTGATGACATCTGACACCCGCTTCACAGACCAAGGCTTCATCTTCTTGTGACTCAGTGCCTGGCCATGTCTCTTTAGACTCTTTATGATCAAAGGAAGCCACCCAGATCTAATAAATGACCAAGAGTTTCCATAGAACAGGACAGTGCCTAAAGTGCAAATTAAATTAAATTAAATTAAATTAAACAACCGGAATAATCATGCAGTAACCAATGCACTGGTAACTTACATGTCCTATATACATTCTCTCATTCAATCTTCATCATAACCTTATCTTTCTGATAATTACCTTACTAGAAAGGTATTGTTATTTTCTTCACTTTAGGAAGGTAGTAAAAACCTGGACTTAAGGAAGTTGTCCAATTTCACTCACCAAGTTAAGTTGTCGGAACAAGACCCAAGCTGTGGATGACGCCTCCAAAGCTCACGCTCATGACATTTTCAGATCATTAAAACAGATCCCCACCCGCCCCCTACACGCTCCTGCTAAATGCCATTAAGTTAAGGAAAAAAAAAATTCCTAAAGTCCATTTCTCCCCCTACTTACTCCTTCCTCCCCTTGCACCCTCCTCCCCCAAAAAAGAGTTAATAATGGGGAGACACATGCCATATCCCCCGCGGAGTACTGTGGCAGTCCATTCAGCTAATTTCAAAAAAGATGATGCTAATTATTGGAGATAATGAAAACTTGCTCTCCAACCACAGCCCACCGGGAGCAGTCCAATTGATTAACAGGGATTTCAACCCACGCATTCAATTTCTCTTGCTCGTTTTGTAACGGATGGGAAAAATTGGTTTGTAGATAGAGATTTTTGAGAGCTAAGTGTCTAAGACACTGAAGGGAACCATCTCATTAAGTCCTGGTCCTGGGTCGGCAGGCTCTCAAAACCAGAGGCAAAGCCGACGGCAGGTAAACTCACTACAGGCAGTATTTAATGAAAGTTTGAATTTTTTTTTTTTTTTGCGTTTTTTTCCTTTTTTTAACCACTCATTTGTCTTTTAAAAATGTAGTGCTGAAACAGTTAAAAATAAATCTAGGATTTGCAAAAGAATAAGAATTTAATCATGGCAGCAAACTAAACCCCAGAGACAATTTTAGTCTCAAAGTTAAAATATGGTGTATCTGACTCCGAGTAAATTGACTTTTCACAGAATTCTCTAACATAATGCATAATAGTCATGCACTTCCAGAGAAGCTCCTGGGTATTGGTCCAGAGCCCACAACCAGCAGGAAGATCATAGTGTATGTTGAATAAAATTACCCATTCTAAAGGTCCTCGGCTATCTTGAATATTTTATTAAAAACCTTTTTGTGGTGGAGACCAACTGGGATCTCTTTCTCCTAGGAGTGAGCTGTCAACGGCAGTAGAATTGAGAACCAGACAGACTCAGGCTTAATTAGATCTCCCCCCACCTCCAACCCCACATTTCTTTCCTGACCAGGAACCTTGATAAATAATCATATGGTGGGATTCGTTTCCCCAAACCTTTCAAAAAGAAAAGAAAGACAGAGACAGAGAGACAGAGAGAGAGAGAGAAAACAAAAGCACAACTGTGGACAGAGGGAGAAAGAAAATTAAAATGTAGCAACAGATTTTAGAACTTAATACAAGCAATTAGCTAAATACTACTGATACTGTGATCATAATAATGAGACCAGAAACACACCCAGGTGTTTGGAAGGGCACCAGGCAAAGTGCCCACTGCAGTGCAAATTCTGTACCCCTGCTTCTGAGGCCAACACTTTGCTGGACAGCACAGTAGAAGTGGCCACAAATTCCTGAATTTTATGGGAAAATCTCAAGGTCAGGCGGTCACTCTCAAATCTCCCCATGTGAAGTATGTGCCCCAACCCTGGGTTACAAAAACATGATCGGTGAAAATCTCAATGCTGACCATGAGGAAAGTGTAATTTAGGTACTGCAGCAGGAAGAGAATAAAATCAAGTCCCCTGAGTGTAGATGACAACATTAAGAAATTGTTATTCTTTATACCAAGCCCATATTTTGGGGGATTGCTATCTTTGTCTTAAATACTTTCACATCCTTAAGAATGATAACTTCCATTCTACAATATGACCAAGCACAAGAAGACCTACAATATTTCCTTTGCCTTGAATTTTAAGGTAACTTTGTATTGATGATGTTATTTGTGCTACATCCTCATTTGGGGGGCACATCCCTTCAGTTGGTCTACCCTTTGTGGTAGTTTTGTACAGTGGTACATCTTACAAATAATTTAATATGAACCTAGTTCCCTTTGAAAACTGTGAGACTATCCAATTTTCCCTTAGTTTCACAATACACAGCACATCTGTTATTTCAATGATAACAGATGTTACACTGAAATTGTAATAACTTGTGAGTTAACTGTATTCAAAACTTTATAGTTACACACGTTCCAATAACTTAATCCGCTATCATTATCTCTTCAAATTGATTTAGCCCTGCAGAAGTTGGAGAAAATCAAATATTCATTGTGTTTGCTTTGTGCATATATACAAAAATCACATCATGATTTATCTCTCCTGGTATTAATCCTGTCTTCCTTGGAAAGATGGGGTAGAAATCATAACAGCTTCAACCATCCCTCCTCTCTTTACTCATGAAGATAAATTTCGTGGCCAATTCAGGATTATTATGCATGTGTCTGTGTGCAAGCACTTCTCATGGATTTGTAGGAGCCTTGTAAATCCGATCTGCTTTTCTAGCCACTTACAGTTCAAATAAATGACCGTTCCTCTTATCTCAGGGGCACAAGTCTACTCCCATTTGGTCATTGTAACTTTTATTAAGGAAGCATCTCTCTTCTCCCAAAACCGACCACCTTTTTACCCTCTCAAGCTCCTCTTTTGTCTTTCTCCGCCCACCAAACCCACGGAAGGCAAGCGCTGTGCTGAAATGTGTGGTTTATAGTCCAAATGCGGCAGTAGGCAGTGGGTCAGTGTGGGAGGGGGATACAGTCAGGAGACTTCTAGTCTACTAGCGCTTTCCACACTGGTACCAAGCAGAAGAATTTGCAACATCAAGGAGCAAAACTACTCCCTGAGGCCCTGTGCTTCTGGCCACACACAAACAGGTTCTAGGAAGGGAGAGG